>JAULJZ010043793.1:0-14382 GCA_032270985.1 Heliamphora pulchella
CATTGACTAATTACTACCTAATTTACAGCCATACAATCAGCCATATAATTAGCCATACAATCAGCCATATCTTCCTAGTTTACAGCCATATAATCAGCCATACAATCTTGCCTAATTACCTCCATACAATCAGCCATATCTTCCTAATTTTTCAACAGAAATTATTCTAGTTTTTTCAAGCATCAGACACCTAGGTTAAACATGCGGAAATTTTCTCGAATATTTCCTTATCGCGGACAGAAACTAAAGGTTTAGGAGAAAGTCACATCTTCAACAATGATGATGAACGATGACGGATTGATGCTGTGATAGTAATTTAGAAGTTGTAAAGAAGAAAAAAAATAAAGAGAATGAGAAGATAAGGAGACTTGACAAGAGATGAGAGAAAATTAGGACTATTCCTCCTCAAATCTATTATTTTTATCAAAGTTGTTTTAAGCGTGGGTGTCAAATTGCAAATCGAATCGTTAATCATTTTCTCTAAATAATGAATCGTGAATCATAAGATTCATTTATTTTATTATTTTTATAATGTGCAATTATACTTTGGTGTATATGCTTATAAAATCTTCTATGTAGTGCCTAATGTTTTTGTTTCTGTTTAATTGATAACAATGGCTGTACAGTTATATGTTTTGCAAATAAATTATACACTTATAATACTTGGTTAGCAATTATAATAAAATTCACATAGAGGAATATATATGTATGTGTGTGTGTGTGTGTGTGTGTGTGTGTGTTTGGGTGTAAGGGTGGCTTAAGTGGCAAGAGTTTTTATATCCACACCCATGACTAGGGTTCAAATCTTGGCGTCCCACTTCCCACTTATCTATTGAAAAAGAAATATATACATATATGGCAAAATTTATTTTACCCCTGTGGTTTAACCGTTTTACGCAAAACCACTCTCATATGGTTTTGATCATTTTGCACTAAAAATCTTTGCCATTAAAAATTCCATCCAAATTAACGGAATTTGTACTATTTTGAGAGTTAAAAGAAAGTGTTAAGTGAAAGTTGTTAATGTAAAAGAAGTGAGATTAGAAGAATGAGATAGCCTAATCTTGTAGAGGATCGTAGCTAGCTATAGTATCACACGATTCTTTCTTCTTCTTTTCACATTCATTCTTAGTCCTTAGGATTAGTTTCTCTAACTATTTATATTAAATAAGATGGATGATATAATGACAAATAATCCTCAACACTTCCCCTCAAGTTGGTGTATACATATCATTTGGGCCTAGCTTGCTACAAATGTATCTCACTCGGGAACTATATAAAGACTTAGTAAATAAATCTGCCAATTGATTCACTGACTTAATATGATTTGTACGAACCACCTTATGTAATAACTTCTCCAAAATAAAGTGACAATCAAGTTCAATATACTTCATTCTCTCATGAAATACTAGATTAGATGTAATGTGAACTGCAAGTTGATAATTAGATAACAAATTCGTAGGACAAGAATTATCAAATCCAAATTCTTCTAATATATATTTCAACCAGATTAACTCACAAGTAGTATGATATATAGCTTTATATTCTGACTCAGCATTTGATCTAGCAACCACTGTCTGCTTTTTGCTCTTTCATGATATCTAATTACTTTAAACAAATATATAGTCGACTTCCTATCAGAAGGAGATCTAGCCCAGTTTGCATTTGTATAGCTTTCAATTTGAGTGTGTCCATGAGTCTCATATAACAAACCCCGACCTGGGGCACTTTTGAGATACCTCAAAATGCGCACAATAACATTCCAATGACTGGTCCGTGGAGTATCCAGAAATTGACTAACTACACTTACGACAAAAGAAATATCTAGTCTGGAAACTAGTAGATAATTTAGGTTTTCAACCAATTGTCGATATCATCCTGGATCTTTTAGCAACTCACTTGATATGACAACGACCTGGAGCACTTTTCAAGTAACAGAGGATACGACAAACAACTTCAAAATGGGGTTGACGAGTGTTAAGTCACCAATTTTCTGAAAAGCTTAAGCTGTTAGGAAATGAGCCCAACAATGTATCAAGCTATCCAACACTCCCCTTCATGTGTGACCCCATCGTGCACGTGGAGATGCGAACAAACTAAACAGGTGCACCTATACACAGAATGCACAATAACAAATATAATAGGGAAGCACATCATAAGATTGAACCTAAGTCCTCATGGAACTAGAGCTTTGATCAACTTTTTCAAAAGCTTAAGTTATTAGGAAATGGGCCCAACAATGTACATCAAGCTATCCAACAACGAGAAGCATGCATAAACTGATTGAAAACCCCAACAACATAAGTGATATCGAGACGAGTAATAAGAAGATAAATCAACTTCCCAACGAGCCGTCGGTAGCGACCAACATCCAGAAAGAGCTCACCATGTTTAGAGGTCAAGTCCCTAGAAGACTAGTTTTAGAGAGAAGATTAAGTATATATTTTCGTTAGGAAAGAGATGTACCGTCAGAGGAGTGAGCAACTGCAATACCAGAAAAATAATGAAGAGTACCCAAATTCTTAATATGACAGTGTTGCCCTAAATGCCGTTTCAGATCAACAATACCAACTGAATCATCACTCAAAATAATGATATCATCAACATACATAATTAATATAATAGTGCCAATAGATGAGTGATAAACAAATACAGAGTAATCGAAGGTAAAACGTTGAAACCCATAGGTAAGCATAATAAAACTAAATCAATCAAACCATACACAGGGAGACTGCTTCAAGCCATATAGGGCCTTACGCAAGCATCACTCAAGATGCCCACTACCAGAAATGACATAACCTGGTGGCTTCTCCATATACACCTCTTGAAGATCACCGTGAAGAAAAGTATTCTTAATATCGAGTTGATACAAGGGCCAAAAACGATTAACAACAACAAACAGGAGAATCCGAAGAGAGTTAAGGCGAGCCACAAGAGAGAAAATCTCCAAGTAAGCATCCTCGTATGTCTGAGTGTAGCTTTTGGCAACTAAATGCGCCTTAAGACATTCTATAGAACCATCTGGAAGGTACTTCATTGTATAGATCTAACGACAACCCACCGCGTGCTTCTCAGGTGGAAGAGGAGTTTGCTCCAAGTCTGATTCGAATAAAGAGTTCTCATTTCTTCATCCATAACAATTTTCCGTCCAGACATTGATGAAGCCTGCCTATAAGTGGATGTAATAGAAATAGATGACAAGGTAGAAGCAAAAGATAAAGATAAGAGGGCAAATGATCAGATGAGACAAACTTGGCGATATGATGTTGGGTGCATATACGTGCGAAGCAATAGGTAAATCAACATTATCAGAAGAACGATCCAAGAAGTCAAGAACTTCTGTTGAAGATGAAGTGTCCAGGCTATATTTGAGATGCCTATCTTGAGATCACTGATAAACCTGTAAAGAAGGGTTAGAGGAGCCAAGAGGCAAAGAGACCAGCAGAGGAAGAGTTGGAGAAGAGAAAGACTCACCCTCATGACAGCAAATGAGATCAGAAGAGAGTTGTTGACTGGAGGGAGCAAAGAAGGGAAGTGACTCAAAGAAGGTCACATCAGCACTCAAAAAACAGTGATGAGACGCAGAATGCTAACATTGACATCCTTTCTGAGTGCGAGAGTACCCGAACAAGATATACTTACGAGCTCGAGGAGATAACTTATCATGACCAGAATCAATCACATGCACAAAGGTAGTATAACCAAAAAAGGAGTGGGTGAAAAATGTGAAGAATTAGGATATAACAATAAAAAAGGAGATTGATGATCAAGAACAACAGACAGCATGCGGTTAATGAGATAGTGTCACTCCAAAAATGTTTGGATACCTGTGCATAAAATAACAAGGCATGAGTAACATCTAAAAAATAACGGTGTTTGCGTTCAACAACGCCATTTTGTTGAGATGTGTAAGCACAGTTGGTCTGATGAATGATACTACGATCAACACAAAACGCATTAAGAGAATACTACATATATTTTAAAGCATTATCAAACTGAAGAACCTTAATACGCTTGCCAAATTGAGTAAAAATTTCATTATAAAACGTGAAAAGAGTAAGGTCATTTAGATATGTATTTCAATAAAAATATTCAGGTCATAGTAGAGTGGTTATCAACAAAAATAACAAAATAATATCCATTAGTACGTGGAATGCGAGTGAGACCCCAGATTTTCGTATGGACAACAACAAAAGACTTTAACCAACAACTAGTACTACTACGGGGAAAGAAACTGCGGTGATGTTTTCCTAATTGACAAGTTTCACAATAAAAAAGAGACGCATGACTCAAATCAAGAATGGCCAACTTAAGTTTAGTCACAGAAGGATAGTCTAAACGAAAGTACCACTAAAGAGGAGAAATCGTTGCACTCAAGGCAAATGGAGTACCAGAAGTAGAAATAAGAGCAGCATCAAGATAATAGAGCCTATTCTTCTCATGCCCTGAACCAATCTTCTTGGTCTTGAGGTCCTAAAAGACAAGAAGTAGGAAAAAAATTACCGAGTAATGTTAAGTTTTAGTTAATTGGCTGACAAAAAGCAAAGTAAAGGGAAAAATAGGAACATAAAGACTAAAAGGTAAAGTGAAAGGAGACGAATAGAGAACACCTTGACCCTGAACAATTCAAGATAAGCCATCAACTAAGATGAATCAAATTAGAGAAAAAAAGGATTACTAGACACGTAAGAGCTAACACCAGAGTTGAGAATCCAAGATGGAGGTGCAATGACAGCACTGACTATATTACCTGAATTTTCTAACATAGTGGAAGATAAAGGCAAAACAGTGCACAATATTTGAACTATCTCACTAACTGAAGTAGTGAGAGCATCATTAGAGGTGGAAGTAGACACGTAGCCAGAAGGCCCAGAAGTTGTATAGGAGGAGACTTGAGAAGAGCTATCAATGACTTGATGAACATAATCTGGTTTACCTTATTTGGCCTAACAATAAGACTCAATATGATTAGTAGCATTATAGTAGTTCTTATCACCACGAGAACTACCACGACCACCACCACGAGATACACTACGATAACCTCGATCCCCACGTCCACCAAGACTATAACCCCGAAAATTACCACGACCACCACTGTTGTAACTAATGTAGATGATTCCGAAACCGAAGGAAGGCCAAACGTACCAGATGATTGACCCAAGGAGGAATACAATAAACAAGAATATACATTAGCCGAGTAGGCAAGGCCCCACTAGCAAGGATCTTATCCTTAAACTCATAAAGATTGGAATCCAACCCGGACATGAAAGAGGCAATCATAAAGGCCTCCCAATGCCGCTTCTGTTGTTGTACATCAGTAGTGAAAGGGCGATGTTGTAACAACCGATCCCATAAATTCTTGAGATGATTGTAGTACTCAGATAGGGCCTTCCCAGTCTGTTTGAGTGCGAAGATCTGTTTATATAGCTCATGAACTCGTGAAATATTACTTTGGTTTGAAAAAGAATCAACAAGAGATTTCCAAATCTATTTGGAAGTTTCACAAAACTCCACATTAGTCTCAATATGAGGTTTCAAACTGTGCCACAATCAACCATAACAATAGAATCTTCAGTCTCCAAAGTGGAGAAATTGGGATCATTGTTGGTTGGAGGAGGATTTGTGATGTATTTTAACTGTTACTTGTCTTTGAAGAAAATTTTAAATGCTTGCGTCCAGTCTAAATAATTAAAACCATTTATCCATTTAGAGGTAACACATCTCAACAAGTCATCATCCTTAAGATTGATAGGTTTTGCTTCAGCCATATCAGATTATACTCCAAAGCAACACCAAACAAGAACCAAGAACCAAGAACCATATGTGATATGAATTTGACCAATAAACCAAAGAAAACCAAACTAGAAGTAGGAACACACCTAAGAACAAGCCTTGAACCAGGAACACAGCAGAAGCAACAATCCAGAAGAACAAACCAAGAAGAACAAGAAATCCCAGGTGCCGACCAAACCAAGAAGATCTAATGCGACCAAACCAAGAACCAACTAGATTTGATGCATCAAACAGCGCCGAACCACGAAGAACAAGGAAACCCTAGGCGCCGAACCAAAAAAAAAAACAAGATCTGATGCAACAAACAGCGATGAGCCAAGAAACCTTGGGTGCCAACCTCTGTGAAGCTCAAAACATCTCCAGTGGAGTTCGAATTAGCCAATCGATACCCAAGAAGACTTTTAGAAGAGATTTTGGCACACATGGAACTAATCAATAAATCGAATCTAGGGTTCTGAAATTCCAAAAAAGATTCAATAAATCAAAAGCACATCAAATGACTTCTGAAAATTCCACAAAATCACCATAAATCTTAGGGACTCCAGATGAATCGATTTGGGTAGTCGACGACGATGTTGGTCTGACCCATAATGATGTCATCGTACGGACGATGACATCAGCTCTTCGTGATTACCCCGAATTGAGCCTTAGATGTTCCTGGCATGTTTTAGAGTCGAATCGAAATGCTCTGGTACCAAGTTGAGTTGTAAAGTAACGATTTAGGGATAAAGGAGAGGAGGAAGAAGAGAGATAGAAATGAATTATTATGAAGAAAATAATGAGGCTTAGACCACTCTACACCTCACCAATATTTATATGGGAATTTCAGTCAAAAGTCCAAAAAAATAAGTTTTAACACGCAAGTTCCATCAACAAAAAATTTAACGCGTAAGGTTCAATTGCGTGATTTCTCCCGAAAATACTCTACAAATAGATAAATTTATCTGTTTTCATATCAACACAAATAATGTAAACAGATAAATTTATCTGTCTGCTTATTTATGTCTAATAGATAAATTTATCTGTTTGCATATCAACACAGATAATGCAAACAGATAAATTTATCTATATTTTTTATACATGTTTTGAAAAAGTACAGATAAATTTATCTGTGTTCTTTATACGTGTTTTCAATAAAAGACAGATAAATTTATCTGTGTTCTTTATACATGTTCTGAAAAGGTACAGATAAATTTATCTGTTCTAGGGTATTTTTGTTCCAAAAAAATCTTGCGTATTAAAACTTTTATGAGGATGGACCTTGCTCGTTAAAAAATCTTATACTAGATGAAAAACAGTAAACGACCTATAAATTGGATTGTTCACCAATTTTCCATATTTATATTAGTATCACCAATATAACTACAAAACTACCCTAACAAACATAAAGTAAGTATCTAACAGTTTCAATTATCTTGGTGGCTCTAGAATGGCCTTTTGTGCTAGTGGGGTTCACTATGGCATATATTGAGCTGAACGAGGCCAACTGATCTGGTCAAATTGTGCTAGCGGGGTTCAATATGGAGTGGTGTCTCAAAATAAAATCTAGAATTTAATGCCATAATAAAGAAACATTACAATTGCTTTGAAAGACTTTCATGAATGTTATTCTATGAATTTGAAGTTAATTATCTTCTCTCCAGAATCTTGAACACCTATAATATATTCTATAGCTTCATGGTAACATCTAAATATCTAGTTATAACTATGAAATCTTCTTTTTGACTTGGCTATGGGATTGATGTATGCAATGGCCATCATAAGCAAACCTAAAGAGCTTTAAACAATCTGTAGATAACTGAATCAATTATTGTACATGCTGCAAAGGCATTGAACTTTGTAAGGTTTTACTTCATCACATCTCCTCTCTCTGATTTATTTGGTTTCTTGTTCAGACTGATTCACAGAATTTCCCAATTCACTTGACATCTGACCTTCCAATCATATTGCCTTAACACATTCCCTTGAACCAATTTCTTTTCCTTTCAGAGGCGATTAGGAGATGCATCTGTGCCTATTGATGATCAGTTGCAGAAAATAGATCAGGAGACATTAGAAAGTGCGCCTGAGTTTTGTATAGATGCAGGCTCTGTGGGTAACGTTGCTAGGTTTATCAATCACAGCTGCGAGCCTAACCTCTTTGTTCAGTGTGTTTTAAGCACACACCATGATGTTAGACTTGCTCGGGTGGTGCTATTTGCTGCAGAAAGCATAGCTCCTTTTCAGGTGACAGGCTATATTATATATTTAATTTCCTTGTGTTGATAATTATTTGATTTTTGAGGCTGTTTTTAAATTTTTTTTTTGTTTTTGAGATTAGTTTTGTTTAATTTCGTCAAATTGGTTGCTTGTATTATGCCCATTTGAAAATTTCTATATCAACATATAAGCTCTATGGTATAAACTATAAACAGACAACATTTTAGTTGTGCTTAGGTTAAACGCCTTCCAAAACCTTGCATCTACTGCATCTTTAGGTAAACAAAATATGTATATATGTTACTATGCTTTATGCCAAACCTCTTTTGTCACAATCCAAACCCGACAAAGCAAACTTCACCAAGAGACCGGACCTCAACTGCTAATAAGCAACATTCCAAACAAATATTCATATGCAAATCCATAGATAAACATAATTTCCTCAATTCATCCAATTCGTACTCACATCCAATTCATAATTTCCCCATAAGACATAATATTTCGAAAGATAGATCCATCTAAGGATTAAGAATTTCATATCCCAAAAGATCCATCCAAGCATTAAGAAATTCACATAACAAATATAATTACAAATTTGCATTTATCCAAGTCATCGTACATAATCAAAAGTCAAAGGAAATCTTGAGCTAGACCTTGAATGAGTCGAAACAATAATAAGAGGTATTCTTGCTTCAACTCCCAACACTAGTCTTCAAAAATTCCGATCTTTTAAGGTTAGGCGAGCTACATAACAAAAACTAGTTTTCTGAAAAATATTAAGCTAAATTCCAAATGAGGTGGAGGCAAGGGGGGTGGGTAGGCTCCCCTCCCCCTTCCAAAATTTTGAAAGTTCACTATTTTTGTCTATGTAGGTACTATTAAATATATCATTTTATGTATAAGTGACATCCAACATAATTAATTATTATTTAAGTATTTTGATATATAATATTATTTAAAAATCGTTTTGTTGTTTGAAGTGTCTATGAAGAACATTTGAAAGACTTGGCATCTTGTTAAGATTATTTAAGAATTGTTTTATTGTCTGACGTGTCTTTGAAGAATATTTGAAAGTCTTTGTGACTTGTAAAATTCTGCTACAAATATGGAAAGGCCCACTACTTTGTTATATACAGTATCACTCTATTTTTATCAAACATTGCTATAGTTGAGTTTTTTATTTTAATTTTTTTTTGTTTTCTTAGCATTGTACATAATTCTTATTCTTGTCCAAAATAGATAATACTTGAATTTTATTATGTTCTTGTTTTTTCAAAAAGAATTTATATACAGATATTCTTATTCCTAGTTTTCTGTGTTGCTCTAATTAGCGTGCATAGGTTGTTGTAATACATTTTCAAATATATATTTTTTAAAGTTAAAATCCATCAAGTCATTTTAATATTAAACTTGAATCTTGGTAGAAGTGAATTTGTATTCTTTATCTTTAATACATTTAATATTAAATTTACTTTTGGTTAGATTGTTTGCTCACTTTTATGATTCACACTTAATTTAATTCTTTAATAATTATTTATGTTGTTTAAACTTGGTCCAACAAATCTTTGCCTAGCTGACGAGATATATCGCAATGCTTTTTATTAGTATGTGGTCCCCTCAATGTAAGAGTCTTGCTTCTGCCCTTGCTAGTGAAGATGCATTATCTCATGAAGATAGAGCCAACAATAAAGTTTAGTATTAAATTTACTTTTGGTTAGATTGTTTGCTCACTTTTATGATTCATACTTAATTTAACTCTCTATTTAATTTGATTTTAATAATTATTTACGTCGTTTAAATTTGGCCTGACAAATCTTTGCCTAGCCGACAGGATATATCACAATACCTTTATTAGTATATGGTCCCCTCAACGATAAGCATATATTTCAGGTGATGGTCTAATTCAACCAGGCTCTCCGGAGACTGGAGAAAGTGTTAGTGAATAAACATTATCTCATGAAGATGGGGTCAACAATATAAGTTTAAATATACATCAAATTAACATACTAAGAAAAACTTACACTTGAGGCATTCTTTTTTATATAGTACAATCTCTGTCCTTTTCATAAACAACTAGTAATGATAATAATTCAAACAATTTTTTTTATCATAATTCAATTTATTTCTTGCCATCATAACTTACACATGTACTCAACGGGTAACCACAATCAATAACCATAGGGTCGCCTTACCTTGCCACTAAGGTGGTGACAATATTGTTACCCTACAGTATATTCAGCCTAATTATGTCTTCGATCATCTTAGCATAAAAACCTCAGCAGTTCATTTCAATTTTTTGGCCCCCAAGGTCCCTCAATAATTCAGCCACAATGGCCCTTTGCTTTTCGGTCCCCACCCGGGTATTCTTTAGTGTAGCTCAATGGAGAACATTCCTACCTAAGATATCATTTTCTCTTATTTCAAGTGTGAGAATATGTTATTATTTTTTTGAGATATTTTACCATTATTAGGGTCTTGTTTTTTAGTTTAGTATTATTATCATTATTAGGGTTTACTATGGCTTATATATATATGATGTATTTCTTAATTAATGTTTAAGCTTTGGTAATAGCAATAATATTTTTAGCTTTGCTATTACGGTATTAGAGCCAAACCCTAGCAGCCACCATAGCAAACCCTCGTCGCTGGCCGTTACACTCATACTTCTCTCCCTCAGTTTCGCAAACCCTAGCCACACCCATAGTTTGTATCATCCTTTTGCCGCCAACCTTGTTTACCGAACAATCGTTTGCCACCGCCGACCCTTGTCAAACCCTTATTTGCCACTGTTGACCATCGACGAACCTTCCCTAAGGTTCGGCAACCCACGTCGCACTTGTATTCTGTCTTCTCCTTTGTTCGAGTACTTTGCGTATCTTGCAAGCCCTAGCCGACGTCTTCTTCCTTGGTCCAGCATCATCAAACCTTTCTGACCCTTCCTCTAGGTCCAGCGACCACTAAAAACCCCTGACGAAGGTCTGCCAATCTCCAATGAGGCCTTTGCGACCCTCGCCGAACCTTCTTTGTCTCCGATGCAACTTCTCTGACCCTTGTCGGGGCTCCCTTATCTCCAACGAAGCCTCTATGCCTCTCAGTAGAGCGAGATCTGTTTGTGCTTAGGAGGATCTATTTGTTCCGGATCTAATTTGTTCCTTTGGTTTGCATTATTTTTTTTCATCTCTGCCATGTCAGAAGACAAATTGTAGGCTATTAGCACCCGACTGAATGGATCCAACTACTCATATTGGTCAAATGTTATGAAAAAAAATTTTCTTGAAAAAAGCCGATGGGGATATGTAACTGGCTCAACCATCCAGCCTACCAATCCTAAGGCTGAGGGGTATGATTCATCTATTGCCGCTTCGGAGATGGAGAATGCACAAGTCTATCCTTAGTTTCATAACTCTGTGGAGCGAAGTATTGGCATGAGCTTCTCTAAATATACGACCGCCAAACAAGTGTGGAAATATCTCCGGAATACGTATCTTACCTTTAATTTTGTTAAACACTATGAATTAGAGATGGCTATTCAAAGTGCCAAGCAGAATGACAAATCTATCCAAGAATTCTACAATGAGATGACAACTTATTGAGTGTTATGAGAAGGAGAATAATGGGAAGCCGTATCCAACTAGATAGGCGAGCACACTTATTTATATTAAAAATAAGAAACACCATTACTTTCACGCACCCGCACACACATGATAATAACCACATAATAATAATAATAATAAGCTACCACTAACACCTCCCCTCAAGCTGGAGCATATATATCAACCATGCCCAGCTTGTTACATAAATATGAGACATGTGGATCCGGTAACGCTTTGGTGAAAATATCTACCACCTGTTCGCCGGTAAGAATAGAGCCAAATGTAACAACTCCTTTTTGATATTCCTCACGGACAATATAGCAATCAGCCTCGATATGCTTTGTCTTCTCATGAAATACTGGATTGGTGGCAATATAAACAGCAGATGTATTATCAACCCAAAACCTGGCCAATCCTATAAGAGGGAAATGTAACTCTGTCAAAATCTGCTGAAGCCACATAATTTCAGCAGTAGCTAGAGCCATAACCCGATATTCCACCTCAGCACTAGACCTGGGTACCATAGTTTACTTCTTGCTCTTCTAGAAAACCAAGTTTCCACCAACAAATACAGAGTAACCAAATGTGGATCTCCTGTCAAAAGTGCAGCTAGCCCAATCAGCGTCAGAGTACCTTTCCATGCCCATATGGCCATGATCAGAAAACTAGATGCCCTTACCCCGATTTCTGTAGGTACTTAAGAATGCGTAACACCGCTTGCCAATGAGGAACACGGGGATCATACAAAAACTAACTTATTACACTCACTGGATAAGCAATATCTGGACAAGTCATCGTAGTAAGATAATTCAGCTGCCCCACTGTATGGCGATACTGGTCAGGATCTGAAAGAGGCACTCCTTCCTTCAGTTCTATCTTGACATTAGTCTCCATAGGTGAGTCTACTCCTTTAGCACTCATATATCCAGCTCGCTCCAGAATGTCAAGCACATACTTTCGCTGAGAAATGAACACCCCTTTTTTATTCTTGGTTACTTTAATGCCCAGGAAATACTGAAGTTCACCAAGATCTTTCGTCTAAAACTTGGTGCCCAGGAATGATTTAAGCTCAGCAATCCCACTCTTGTCACTACCGGTAATAATAATATCATCTACACGTACAACGAGTAAGATGCATCCTGTTGAGGTATGGCGAAAGAATACAGTATGATCCTTTGTGGTTTGCTGAAGACCAAACTCCTGTACTACAGAACTGAAACGGCCAAACCAGGCCTTGGGAGACTGCTTCAGACCATATAAGAAACGCTTTAATCAACATACATGATTCGGGGACCTCCTTGAGCAACAAAATTGGGTGGTTGCTCCATATAAACCTCTTCCTCCAAATCACCATAAAGGAAGGCATTTTTCACATCGAGTTGATATAAAGGCCACTAATGGAATGCAGCTAGCAATAAGAACAAACGAACGGAGGCCATTTTCGCAATAGGAGAGAAGATATCAAAGTAGTCAAGGCCATAGGTCTGAGCATAACCTTTGGCCACTAAACGAGCTTTCAAGCGCCCAAGAGTGCCATCAGAATTAAGCTTGACAGCATAGGCCCACTTACAGCCGATCGCAGTCTTCCTAAGAGGAAGACTCACCAGGTCCCACGTATGATTAGTCTCAAAAGCATTCATTTCCTCAATCATACCCTTACGCCAACTTGGATGAGAAAGAGTATCGACAACAGAGTAAGGCAAAAGATGCTGATCAAGGATAGTAATATTCTGCTAGACAGTGACAGGTAAACCATGATATGTTGTAGTATATAAAAGATGATCTTTACAATTACGATAAGACTTGCGTAACGCAATAGAAGGATTACTTACTTGATCAGAGGTCGGATCCGGCTGAGGAGATGCTGACTCGAGTAGATGAGAGGTGGTGGAGCCTGGTGAAACTGATGAGTTGGAGGATGATATGAGTATAGGTGCCTCTGAGGCAGCAGGGGGAGACTCCTTAGGAATATCAACCGGAGGACTGGCCACGGGAGGAGATGCCACAGGTAAATCAGGGGAGGACTGATAAAGCAACATATGATCTAAACCATCATCAACAGTGGAGAAAAGTGTAGTGGCTATTATTAGAAAGAGAATAATGGGAAGTCGTATCCAACTGGATAGGCGAGCATACTTATTTATATTAAAACGAAAAAATATCATTACAACTACGCAACCACACACACACAATAATAACAATAATGATAATAATAATAATAATAATAATAATAAGCTACTACTAACACCCCCTTCAAGGTGAAGCATATATATCCACCATACCCAGCTTATTACATAAATATGAGACACGCGGACCCAGTAACGCTTTGGTGAAAATATCTGCCACTTGTTCACCAGTAGGAATAAAACCAAATTTAACGCCTTTCTGATATTCCGCACGGATAAAATGGCAATCAACTTCGATATGGTTCATTCTCATAAAAGACGGGATTTGTGGCAATATAAATATCAGAGGTATTATCAACCCAAAGTTTGGCCGATCCTATAAGAGAGAAGTGTAACTCTGTCAAAATCTGCTGAAGCCACATAATTTCAGCAATAGCTAGAGTCATAGCCCGGTATTCAGTCTCAGCACTAGACCTGAATACTACAGTTTGCTTTTTGCTCTTCCAGGAAACCAAGTTTCCACTAACAAAGATAGAGTAACCAGATGTGGATCTTCTGTCAAAAGTACAGCCAGCCAAATCAGTGTCAAAGTACCCTTCCATGCCCATATGGCCATGATCAGAAAACTGGATGCCCTTCCTCGGGTTTTTGTGCAAGTACCGAAGGATGCG
>JAULJZ010043814.1:0-14382 GCA_032270985.1 Heliamphora pulchella
ATTGCTACAATCTTGTTAGACTGCTTCAATCTTAGAGAATTAGAGAGGCTTTCATTATTTTGTTATAGTATTCAAGTTGGATCGCTTTGATCATTTGAACTTTTATATTATATAGCTTGTTGAGAAGATTATATATATATTTATAGCTTCTATCTTGTTAGACTGCTTCAATCTTTAGAGAATTGGAGAGGCTTTCATTATACTGTTATTGTATTCAAGTTGGATCCCTTTGATGATTTGAACTTTTATATTATTATATAACTTGTTGAGAAGATTATTCCCGTAAAAAGTAAAAATAATTGATAGTCCTTTAGTTTTTTAGATTCCTTTTCGGATAAATTTTTTTATATAATTTTTTTCAACTTTGGTTAATGTCTTTTGTGTTAGCCAAATAATGATATTTTTAAAATTTCTCTTGTTACAATAATTTATAAAAGTAAAAAAATGACCAATAAATTTTAAAACAATAAATAAGATGGAAAAAATCACTTTAAAAAGCTTTTGTGAGGCTTTTTATCGTCGTTATTTTTTAGCTTCGTTTTTTCACAACAAATTAGAGAAGTTTAAAAAAAAAAACTAAACAAAGAAGAAGAAAATCAAAATAAAAAAGCCAAAAAAACTATTCGCTTATAATCAAATCACATTAATACTTGACAAAATATAAATTATATTTGTCATTCAGTTTTTAAATATGATATATGTTGTCTAATCACATGATTATCAATTTTCAATTAATTTAGTTTTTTTTTTTTTTGCATAAATGATATTCTCAACTGGCTCTATAATATGAACGGTTTAAATCATTGAGATGAATGCTGAATGAAAATCGACCAGGACTCGTGCTCTTCTATTGTTATAAAGATTCGGAATTTATTAGGGAGGTAAATGTAAGATATTGATTCAGAATTTTCTGATAACAAGCATGAGTACTGAATTGTAGGGGAATTGAAGAGAGGTTCAACAACTGTGGTAGAATTATGGGAAGCAAGGCATCAACCTGGGCTGATCAATGGGGCAACGGGGAAGATGATCATGGCAAGCCCATGACTACCGGCAAGGCAAGGCTGGGTGGCGGCAGTGGCGGCAAGATGGAAGAAGTGAAGGCAACAGCCTCGGCGGGGATTGACAAGGCAAAGGCGGCGGCGGTGGCCGGAGCCCAAAAGGTGAAGAGCGGAACCTCTGTGGGGATCAAATGGGTGAAGAACCAGTACCAGAAAAAGCGCTCTTCTAAATGAATAGAACATTGGTTTCCTTCTCATACCTACAGATGAATAAGACCAGAAGACTTTGGAAGTCTTTGAAACTACGAAGGTTATAAAGAACAGTTTGTTTCAAAGCTACATGCTTACTCTAGGAAATTTTATTTGAATTTTTCTCATACATGCATGTTTTTGATGTCACTGTGGTTATGGCAAATTTGAATTGTTCTTATTCTCAACTCCAAAACGCGATTCGGATCATCTATACTCAATTTTGTCCCAATTCACTTCTTACTATTGAATAATGTCACCAGATTTTCATATCTCAAGATTCTTCTTAAGATCATCATATGAACCTAGTCGGAAGTGGATTGAGTGAGAGAGAGAGAGAGAGAGAAGGTCCTCACATGAACCTACAGCTGAAAGTAAATAAATTGAGACGGACACGAAAAATATAGGAACAAAATTCTTTGCCCAAAACACAATTGTTCTGTCATCACTCAATCTAAGAATCCAACAAAGCGGTTTTGGAGGTAGTGATTTGACTATCACTTATTACTCTTCGCTCTACCATATTGATTTTCACCTTTCCAACAATATATTAGGTTCATCGAGTTTTCAAGCTCAAACAAATTCATGACCAAGCTCAAATGCCAGCACACACAAAGCAAGCTTAAATGGACCAGTTAGGCAATGCTCCACGAGAATAAAAATTGCTACCAAACCGTATTTGCACAATATAATCCCTAATTGTAGATAGCCTTCCTAAAGGCTCTAAGGTAACTTCAGCATAACCTCAACAGCAAAAATTGCCCCAATTCCCAGTCCAACATGACTACATGAAAAGTTATCCTCGGGCTTCTCATCATACAACGCTGGAAAATTTGCTTCGCAAACAAACCACATAAATGGCCATTTGTTATAAGAAATAATTAAAATCTACTGAAGAGATGTCAAAAGAATTCCATATAGGAATCATTGGATTAATCAGAGGAACTACCGAGACATTCAGACCATTTCAAGCGTCAAGTGGTCAAGATAGTCGTTTAATACAACTATACAGGTATTGTCCGCGGAGATAAAAAATCAAAGAGACTACCGGAGCTGCAGAGAATTTACAAGAGATCTAAACCTCTGTTTATAAATTTTATTTCGGTTGCAGGTCTTATGCACATAGCACATAGATTTGGGTGCCAATGTGTTAAGCATGCCAATAGTGTTCTCCCCACTGTAGGTCATGTAAATGAAACCATCTTCATCTTTATTTTCCTCATAAATAGAAGACATAGCGGCCCCAACAATTCAAACATTGTTCTAAGAATTTCTTCTTCTTTTGTGAAACATCTAGTAAAGCAGAGAAGAAAATTGATATACTGGAATATGTAATCATACATCCATGAATGATCAGTGGTTCCATAATTTTTCTGCATCAATTCTCTATTTTTCCCTTGGTGGATGTGTGGTTGTGTGTGTGTGAAATTTTATAAGATGGAAAGAAAGCGAATGTAATCTCACAAGTGGGAGGCAAGATATTCTTGACGAAGACAAAGATGGCCTTTTCAGGACTAAGTTTAATCCTCTTCCGCACAACGTACACAAACTGGCCGACAGTCAGATCAGCAGGAACCAAGTATCTAACATGCCAAAGGGAGAGATTTTTAATATTGGCAAAATAAATTAGTACAGGAATCTAGACAAATAACATATCTCACAGGCAATTCTCAATCCAATAACAACTTAATAGACTAAGTAGAATTTATTCCCAATTATATTTTGGCTTCTAGGTGGAAAATGAGACTAGCACGTGTGCAGAGTTCTTGAAACACAAAGCAAAGCAGGATTAATTCATAAATTATATACTTCAGCTTCTAGTCGGAAGCTCAGACTACGGCATGTCTCTATATTTCTTGAAAATACCCAATATGTATTGTCAAAAAGTTAAGGCTGAAATGCCCATGACTTGAAATCTATATGATTTAACCTAAGAAAGAGGTGGAGATACCAAGCACCACCATTCTGTCTGGTAAAGGTCCTGTCTTCACAACCAAAAGATGAACTAAAAGAAGGTCAAGAAGCATAGACCCATAGGAAGCAAAACCAGTGTAGCCTCAGTGAAACTGCTTAAGATATATTATGTTATGGTTACTACCAAAAGCAACCACCGTATAACTCTATTAGCACAAGGATGGAGGAACCAATTGGTCAACTTTCAAGTTAATGGTGAAACATAGTCAAGCAAAAGGACCACTTCCCCGGTGTCTGGTACAGAAGATCCACATGCAGCTACAGTCGCGGTTGACCCATCATCATCTCGTGGGGGACATCTGGCAATACACAACCTCCCTCCCAGTGGGAAATGCAGTAGTACGACTCAAGGGAATTGGACACTTCCGGTACACATATACCAAAAACTAGAATAGTGAGCAAACCTAACCGCGCCCTTCTTTAGTAACAATTTCACTACTACCGCTGTTGCAGTGCACCAGCCTATAGGATTTATATGTTTATAGCCCGAAAATTAAAAGATGGGCGAAAACATGAGAGTAGAAAGCCACGAGTTCCATGTCCAATAACACAAAATGGAATCAACTAGCAGGAATTTTGTTTCATGGCCAATAAAATGTTTATTAGGAGCAAGTATTTAGTATTGATTTGAAGTCCAAGAAAGCAAAGAAACTTCTTCTTTGAACATAAGAATGGTTACAGTCATGTAAGATTAAGTTTTTTTTTGTTTTTTTTTCAAACATCAGAAAAGGATGGTTACTTCACCAAGCACCAGCAGATATCAATTGCAAAGTGAACTTTGAGATCAATAGATTCATGTTCCCTTCATGGATAAAAACTAATATTGGATAGAGAAAACGAAGTAGTAATTTCAAGGTAAGCATGATCTAGCAAATGAATGGGGATCAAATCAACCTCTCTTCAATTTATCTCATTTACTAAAAGAAACAAACAGACCTGAGAAAACACTTTCAAGTTTCAAAAGAAATGGCCAGACAGAGTTACCATATTCTCAAATATGAAAAGCGAAAAGACAGGAAGATGTTTTCAATAGAATCAGGGGGGGAGGGGGAGGAACCACTTATCAACATTACTAGCCTGGGATTTGGGAAGAAAGTTTGTCAGCAGTTTCCCCTTACTGCGGCCATAAAGCATTGCCTTGCCACTTGTTGATCCCCTTTCAACTCAACCACATCTATCCCCGTGTGAAACTTGAGAGACTGGTGAAAGGTTGATGACACAGCTTTAAGGCTATGAATCCATGTTCTTCCCACTATCGCATTATACGATGAGGGCTGATCCACCACTAGAAATTTGGCCTCTACTATAGCATGTCATGTCTTCACGAGAACTGTGACCCTCCCAAGGGGCCAGACTAGATCCGTCCCAATGCCAATCAAGGGAATAGAGCACTTTCTCATCGAGGAGTCCGGTAGTCCCAATTTCTTGAAGAGACTGTAGTACATAATGTCAACCAAACTACCCTAATCTACCAAAATCCTCATTACGTCATATACGGCTATTCGTAAAGTCAAAGCGAGGGCATCATTGTGCGGATGTTGTATGCCCATGAGGTCTTCTTCGGAGAAAGTAATCGTGTCTGGAGCAATCTTGTCGATTTCCCGATCGATTCTTTGGCGCTTCCCGTCCTCCACTTCTCAAGCATGTGCAAGAGTCCTCACCTGATGCTATATCGTTGCCTTAGTTATTAGCTCTGTGGTCCCGTGGACAACCCTTACTATGCCCAAGGGGCCTTCGTTCTACTTGAATTCCTTCTTCTAAGCATATTGCCGTTCCTAGGGCACCATCTTTTCCTTGACAACATACTCCGAAAAGTGTCCTGACTACACCAGTTCCTCCAAGTGTTTTTTGAAAGTTCAACAATCTTCTGTCAGGTGCCCGTGATCTCAGTAATATAGGCCCTTCTTGTTTAGGTTCCACCTCTTCGGATCTCCCAATAGTTTGGGCAGCCATTGAAAGTAGGTTTGTGTTTAATGTGGTTTAAGAGCTTATGTAGAAGTTTTTTAAACACTGTTTGTAAATTGCAACGCTCGATACACCCTTGATTCTTTCTGCCCTTGGGCCTCTTTCTTCGTTCCAGATTCCCTTCGATCACACTCCTTCTCTCATCACTTAGTCGAAGCAACACTTTGTTCGGTTTGGCATATGTCTTCCTCCACTTTAGCGTGTTGCTCAATCTTTACCATGAGTTTGGACATACTCAACATTATCTTTTTAGTCAAAGACTACCTCAACCTACTCTGTGGTAGCAGGTTGACCTTAAATGATGCCACGGCTGGTAACTCATTGCTCGTTGCAACCATCAATCTCATTGTAAACCTCCTAGTACTGCCGAGTAAATTCTCGTATAGTCTTTACCTCATCTTTCTGCAATGACAATAGTGTGTCTATAGTTTTGGGATGTTTGCTGTTCGTTATGAACCTAGCTGTGATGGCTTCGGTCAATTACTTCCAATTGACCACCGAGCATGGAGCAAGTTTGTGAAACCATCTCAAGGCTAGGTCCTCTAGGTTAGACGAGAACATCCTACAGAGGAGCACATCATTACTACTCCAGAGTGCCATAGCCTGCCTAAAATGCCATATATGGCTCACTAGATCTGACTTCTTATCATACATCTCGAACTTTGGTGGGTAGAATTTGTGAGGTGGATCGGCATTTTTGATTTCTTTGGCCAAGGAACATACCAAGAAATGTTCCAGGGCCTAGCTCGCCACATTTTGCGCCGTTCGGCCCCCAGCCTAGAGGATTCTAGCATCCATCCTTTTTTCTAGCCAAAGCCGAAAGTCTTAATTAGTTGTTGCCTCGTGCTGATGAGCCATCCAAATACTTGGGTCCTCGGAGTCCACCTCATGTTTAGTATTTTTTGGCTTCTCCTAGGTTCAAGATCAACAAGCTCCACCTTCCGTCTCTTGGGTGATTCTAACTATAAGATTCTCGGGCTCCTAGGTTATCCGGGTTCCTTTTTCATTTTGGCCCATCACATCGCATTCTTTAGGGACCCCTTTACGCGTTGAACCCCTCGATCAGTTGTCGGAGTTCATCAATCTCCATATCCCGACGTCGTATTCTTTCTTCTAGGTCGTCTATAATCCTGTCTTGGCGCGCTAGTCTCTCCTCCATTCTTTCCCTCTCACGACGGGAAGGATGCCCCTCACTGGTTTTGGAGGTGGAGTATCGCAGTTGTCTTTCTTGCTGGGAGACTTGAGACCTAAACCTTTGAGTCTCATGAGAGGGCCTGACTGCCCTTGGCTATGCCTCAACCGAGGGAGCAAAACCTTGTGGCATATCCTACCCCCTTGTGACTTCTCGAGATCCTAGAGAGAGAGTGACTCATTATTATTATCAAATAGTCTTCCTTCTCAAGACGACGCCAAATTATGCGCGTTGAAATCAGCACAATCATGAAATCAGCACAGTCAAGGTCAACTTTGTGACTTCCTCTTTGACCTTTGATAACATGTAGGTGGAACTGAATTCCTTATCGGGATCACAAAACTATTATCTCCCTCCTTGATTTCTTCTTTGGTCCTACAAAATAAGAGCTTCGTTAGCACTCTCCGCCCAAGTCAGTATCACTCTAAAAGGCTTATGGAAGAAGCTGAACACAACTTCACATACCTCTCCCCTTGGGGGAGTGCTTTTCTATTATATGCATTTTCTGCTCTCTTTCCCGATCTTAATTGATTTTAAAATTGATTTGTTTCTTTTTTTTTTAGCCCTTAAAATCAGGGATGTCTCATTACCTCGCTGTCATTTCTGTTTTATAAGGAAACCTTCCCTTGATTTTGGAGAATCTTCTTTATTGTCCCATAGTATTTGTTCGGGGTAAGGGTTCGAATCTCCCAAAACTCAGGTCTCCCTATGCTTGAAAAATAACTGGGTCAAAGGAGTTCAGTTGAGGCCCTTGGGCTCTCTGACCTGTTCAATTAAGTTTGTCTTGTGGTTTAGGCCCATCTTCCACGTATTGGGAAAGATTCAACCCAGGTCCGATATCTTGTCCCCCTCCAGTACCCCTTTAGACTTTAACCACCCATATTTTCTGGTAGTTTTTTCAATAAACATTCTATATTTTCTAATTTCAAAATTTATTTTGCTAAAAACATCCTTTTATATATTCTCACCGCTCATTCTACTCTCTCGCTTCTTTCACTACTTCCTATTAGGCGATTATACCTATTGTAAATTTGTAATTCTACTTGGTCTATGTTTAAATTGCTAATATTTTGTGTTATCATCAAACTCTGTTAAATGCAATAAGATATTGTTGTACATCTTTGGATTTAGGAGCTATTTTTGCCCCTTTCCAAATCGAGTTTCTGGCTTCGACATTGATTACGATTATGATTACTACACCATAAAACCATAAATAGCAATTGTAAGAGAAAACTAGATCAAAACATACAATCTTTCATAAATTCAATGAGAAACTGATTGAGAATTCGAACACTACAGCTAATCAATCAAGCATTCGGAAGCATTAAAGTGAGGATTCTTAAAGCAGCATAGAAAGACACCATAGAAAGAAAAGCGTTTATGAAAAATTTCAATATAAAGATTTACCGGGAGGATGTTCTAACTTGAAAGAGCTTTTAGCCATCTCTACAGGCAGGCGAGAGAGAGAGAGAGAGAGAGAGAGAGAGAGAGAGCGAACTGTCCCGCTAGGAAAGTAAAATCGAAGGAAAACGAAAAGGAGAATTGAAATAAAAACAGGAAGTCGGAAGGGAGTTTTTCTTTTTTATTTTTTTATTTTTTTATTTTTTTATTTTTTTATTTTTTTTTAAGATGGTAAACAAGTTCAAGAGAGACTTCTCTCTCAGAGGCAACTCTGCAGCATGGGTACCAAGTAGAGATGCGATTAAAGTTAGGGTGTACATCAAAATAAAATGATCATCTTAATTTGCTCTCAAATTTGTTAACATACTTATAATTTTGTTACTGTTTATGTCATATGATACTATTTGTGTCTTATGAGTTTACAATAATCTTCAATAAGAATTTTATAAGAGAATGTATAATATTTTTATCTTTCACTATATTAAAAATCACTTGATAGTTAATTTCTATGTCAAAACTATGAAGACTTTCTCATCTTTTAAGATTATTGAAAATGTTTTAAAGTTCAGCCTCAAGACTTATACAATGTTAAAAACGTTCATAAAATCTAGTAATTCATTGTCTGCTTTCATCTTAAAAAACACCTCTAAAATCGACAATTCCTAAGTTGCCACAAGAGCACCCATCATAATTGAGCTTCAATTAACATGCAATTGGGAAAATCCATTTACTTAGCTTGAGAGTTTTAGAGGGTGAGGGTTTGTACTTTGTACCACCAAAGGCTGTACAAAATTTGAAGGGAGTTTGTTTGAAGACTCATGCCCTTATTGGCAAATAAGAATTTTTTTTTTTTTGCTGAAAATATGATAAGTTAACATGATATGTTTTGGCAAAAAAGAATTAAATAGTCAAAAAATTCAATAAAATAATAATTTTTAAAATATTTTGTTCAAACTTCCATCATTTTTAAAAAAAATTATATATTTCATTCATAACTAAATTACTACTACCACCCATTACATAAAATTGGTATTTTCTATCACATGAAAAGCTAAAATTTTCTAATTTGTACAAAAAAAAATTTAATTTTTTACCCTAACTACCAACTTCAGAAAAGTTAACTCAAAAACTAATTTATCAAATAATTTACTTTGAACTAAATTTAATTTTTTTAACTAAAAATGCAAAAAAATAATTTTTAAACTAATTGTCAATTGAAACCTAATTATTATGTGGCATTTTATTTAATAATATTTAATAACTAGAATTTGAGCACACACAATACGTGTGCAATATTTAAGGAATATATTACTATTAACAAAATGTTATAGATAATAGACAAATTAAGCAATTTGATTTTTTTAAAATAATAGGGATATCATCACACAATAATAAGATGGAATAAAAATACTATATATATATATATATGAAAGAAACTCAAAATTTTACAAAAGAATTAGTTTTATATTTATTAATATAAGGTTAAAATAATAAAATATTCTTATTATAAATTATTTCCCCATTTTCCTTTATCTAAATCCTCTTTTAATAAATTCTGAATTCAAACACACAAGAGGAAAAGCGAATCAAACATATTAACATGGCATGAGTTTCTTCAAATGTGAATAAAAAGCCAATATATTTTTAATAAAATTTCTGCATTGAAAATAAAAAGAAACAATCTACTTCTAAGATCAGTTGGCCCATAAACTCTTTGCATTCCACCACGTGCATGGCCCAAGAAGGATGGGCCATCCTTATTTACAAAAGGCTTGGGCCCAAAATGGCCCACAAGAACTACCCTACACACGCAAGGAGTCGTTGAAATCGCTAAACCGTTCTAAATCTATTGAAACCATGTGCGTTCATTCGGAATATTTTTTTTACAATTTACTTTTAATCAATTTATTAAGAATTATTTGTTATGGTTTAGTTCATAAATTAATATTATAGAGAAGTACCGTATGAAATTGATAAATCAACTACCTTAGGTATGCAAGAAGTATTAAGAAAAATCGTTGAAATTAATAAACCGTTCTAAATCTATTGAAACCATGTGATTTCATTCGGGATATTTTTTTGACAATTTACTTTTAATCAATTTATTAAGAATTATTCGTTATGGTTTAGTTCATAAATTAATATTACTTTTAATCAATTTATTAAAAATTATTCGTTATGGTTTAGTTCATAAATTAATATTGTAGAGAAGTAATGTATGAAACCAAACCAAATAACTACCTTATTTTGCTATATTTATATCACGTTATATATTGAATATAAAGGAAAAAATTGAGTATTAATAATCTATACAAAAAATAAGAAAATTACCAAAAAAAAATGTAATGTATAGTTTAGTGTTATAATAATATCTTTTTGTAAATTGGATAAAATAAGTGATAAAATAAAATATAAATTAAAATAACATAGAAAAAAACAAAAAAAAATAATAACGGATAGACAAAATGAGTAGAAAAAATGTAAAAAGTTTTTAGCATAAAATAAACAATAAATATCTAATTTTAGAATCGTTATTTTAAACTAAATAAAATGTAATGTAAAATTTATGGTTACGATAATATCCTGTAATCCTATGAAATAAGTGACAAAATAAAATCTAAATCAAAATAATATAACAAATAAATGAAAAAAATAAGTACAATAAATGTATAATTGTTTCATTGTACAATAGACAATAAGTATTTTAGTTAGTTTGGAACTGTTGTTTTAAATCAGAATCGGAATAATCTTCTTTTTTTAGTTCAATTCAATTCAATTCAATTTTATAGTACTTTCAAATTAATTTCGATTCTTAAATTCTTAGGACCATTTAAAATAACTAAATTATTAATTTAACTTTAAATTGAATTAATGTAAATTCTGCACTTGCAGTCTGTTAGCGTGCCCGGTGAGTTTATCAAAAAATTGGATTAGTAGGCCCATTAAAAATTAAAAGCATCAAAATCTGGCAGGACCATTCTGGATAGGTGGGCCCAACTAATATTTCGTGGACAACTCTATTTGTAGCAGCCTAGAGCTTCATTGACTGACCCCTACCAAAAAATAAATAAATAAAGCTTCAATTAAACACTAGGTCTTGTTTGGGATAATTGTTTATTTACTTATTTTATTAGATTTATTTTTGTTTTTAGTAAATCGTTATCAACGTTTAGTTAAACAATTATACTTTTCGACTGCTTTCATCGAGACGAATTAAAAAAGCAAAAATAATTGATCAGAATATAAAATAAGTACAAAAAATAAAAATAAGTTAATAATCTAAATTTTATGTTGTTTATTTTTTTCTTTAGTGAACTTTTTTTCATCTTTGGATCAATTTTTTTTTTACTTTTTTGTTAATCACATTCAGACAATTCAAAAAAATAATGAATTTAGTCAAAAAAATAAAATTAAAAAAAAAAGCAAAAAAGCAAAAATAAGCCAAATTAACGTAATTTAGCCCAAACAGGACCTATAGAGAAATTGATTTTTGCGATCCTCTTTTATAAAAACACATTTTTTTGCCTTTACTAAAAAAGCTACACAAATATTTTTATATTTATAATTTATCATTTATTTTTATTTGATACCCATAAAAAATTATAAACTGCATAAACATTTTTGTAACTTCACTCAATAAAAACTAAAAAAATGAATATTTCGTACAAAAAAGAGTGAAAATCGCTTCTCTTAATTTTTTTTTTTTTTTTTTGTGACAAGCGTGCTTGACACTTGCGCAGCTTCGACTATCGTTCGAGTATATACAATTTCTCTGTTCGACTGTCCCACGTGTGCTAAGTAATTTATTATAGACATTTTATTTGTTTTTGTCAAGATTACTTTTAAATATCTTGTTTGGACTTATTTAATCTTTTGATATATGTATTTAATTTATTTATTTTTTTGCATTTTTGATTTCTCTTATCATTACAAATTCTAAAAATGGATTTATTTAAAATCAAAACAAGTTGTATTTTGGCTAAAAATAACTTTTTGTATTTTTAAATTTTTTTATTTTCTTCATTTAAGATTTTTACATTTTCCATACCCGGGATTTATTTAAAAAATATAAAATTTTATACTAAAATTGAAATACACCACCGGCCACCGCCTCCTGCTGTCTTTCATTCTCATGGCCCATAGGGATTGTTTGGTGTGACATTTTTGGGACGCTCCATAGTCCATCTATTAAAAACCGGAAATGACTAAACAAAGATGGGCAATATAGAATGTTATTCATAAATTAAAATAAATAAATCTTGTTCACTTAAGCATATGGGTTTTATACACTTAAATAAATTTGATTCATCCGTTTCAAATTATAAGTAAATTTCTAAGATTGCTTTTTTTAGTATTTATGTAACAACACAAATGGACGACTGATTGAATAAGTTAAATAAATAACCTAATTAACCACGCTATTTAAAATTCTTAAGCTCAAATTATTATTAGTAGCCCATAAGAATTTTTTTATGTATCATACTTGTTTTTTATTTTTCACTAATATGAGATGGAGTATTACAATATCACAATATTCCCTATAGAAAACATCACGTATTCGTTGCGTGGTTCAGATTCTTGTCTTCGTTATGATGTGGATAACAGAGCATTAACGAATACAGAGCAATTCATTAAGGTATACAAGGTATACAATTTTGGGATTTCTATCCCTTTTTGAAGTCTCTACTCTTCTATCCATACAATTACAGATTTCTTGATGAGATCAGAGTTAGTTTTGATACAATTTATAATGACTCAAATGAATTATTAGTCCAATAACGTAAATAAAGAACTTAAAAACGCAGTAAAAAAATAGTTAAGCATAACTTTTTAGTAGCAATCACAAACTTTTTTATATGTTAAATATAATTTTTATTTTTCACTTATATGAGATAAATATCCCAATCTATCTTTTTTTTTAAAATTTGGCACGAACTTAGTCTGTTTTCACTCATCTACAAAGTAGCATTGAAGCTAAGTGAGACAATATTTTTAGGCATGGACAAAGAGTAATTCATTGGGGTGTATAAAGTATAAAATCTCAGAGCTTTTATCCCTCTATGAAATTTTTATTTATCTATTAACATCATTACGGAGTACTTGAAGAGATCAAAGTTAGCTCTGATATTATTTGTAATGACTCAAGTAGATCATTTATTTAATAATATGAATAAAGAGCTTAAAATGTATAAAAAGAAAAATACTTAAAGCTTAACTTATTAGTACCAACCTGTAAAATTTTTGATATGTCAAATTTAATTTTTATTTTTTACTCACGTGAGAACTAGGGTGGGATACAATAGCCTATCTTATTTAAACATTTATGGCACGAACCAACACTATTTTCACTTAACTATGAACCAGCATCGGAGTTAAATGAGGCAATATGTTTAGGCACGGACAAAAAGTATGGGTCATGTTTGATTGAACAAATTAATAATAAAAAAATATATAATTCTATTATATAAGTAGTCTTATAAGATTAGTAATGAATAAATTATTAATATTATATTTTTTTAATCATTGTATATAATTATTATATATCTTACATTTTGTAAGATTAATTATTCAATAAATGTACAATTTTTCCCCACTTATTCAATTCACATAAAAAAAATATAATCTCATTAAATATATAATATATTCTTATATTTAATCCGGTCAATCAAACATATCTATAAGATCAAGATTTTGGGATGGCAAGTTAAGTTTTTTCTTTTTAAAAAAATGGTTAAAAATGTAAAAAAGTCAACAAAATTTATTTGACAAAAAAATTTTTAAAACTTAAAAGCTAAAATAATAAATAAAAATAACAATTTATAGAGTATTCTATTCAAGATTTTACAGCATACTAAAAGACAATAATACATCTGCTTAATAACTTATTTACTATTAATTCAACTATATACAACCTTTATAATAAATTATATGAAAGAATAATATTGTCTAATTTAAATAAAAAGCCAAAAAATTAACTTTTTATCCAATCAACTAATTTTAAAAAAATTCATTTTAACAACTAATTTACCAAACAAAGTACTTTAAAAAATTAATTTTTTAACTAAAAATAAAAAAAACTAATTTTTAAGCTAATTATCAATCACACTCTTATGTAATAAAAATTGTGTGAAATGCCTAAAAATAAAATTTTTAAAAATTTAGTTTTCTTTTTAAAAGAAAAAACAGAAACAAATTCAATTGTTTGTGATAAAATGACTTTCAAAATTATTTGAGATAGTTTTTGTTCTTTTTTATTTTTTTGAAACATCTAATATATACTCTTATTTTTTATTTTTTATTTTTTAACTGAAGTGTTAGGAACGATTTTTTTCTTTTTTTACTTTTTGAAAATGGAATTAATCTTTCATTTTGAATATTATTTTTGATTTATATAATAAAAATTAAATTGTTTGAGAAGTGAATAATTTTCTTTTAAATAAGAATTCTAAATATACAGAACAGTGCACAGCTTAAGAGTTTATCGTTAAGCTATCATTTGGCAACCGACTTAATGTCGGTTTTTTGCATTTTTGTTTAAAAGGGCCATAAAATCAAAAATTCTTGTTTTTCAACTCAAAAGTTTTAAATTTTTTTTTATTT
>JAULJZ010043825.1:3847-14381 GCA_032270985.1 Heliamphora pulchella
TTGAACAGAATTTTTTTCGGAAAACAGATGACTACATATGACAGTTTCTGAAAGCTAAAGAAATAAGTTGAATATGTTTCAAAATGAACAAGAAAGTGCTGAACATACATGATGCTGCAAAGAGAACATAAATTTATAAACAGACAAAACAGAATTTTCTAAAATGTAGAACCAGATTTTAAAAAATAACTGGTGGAAAAAAAATGTAAACTGAATTTGTATACAACCATAGGGACGTACCAATTTCATTTCTTCCCACCAATGGTCAGGTGCAGTGAAGATGCCTTTATCCTTGTCATAACCAAGACCAGTTGCACCATATTTGAGGTCACGTAACTTCATCCACGCAACCATTCGCAATGCATCATGTTGGTTTTTCATTTTCTTTGCATCATGTTATTTGCCAATGGTATTGTAGAATGTCTCAATTAGATTTGAGCGTCTCCTTGGAGTAAAAAAGCAAAGGGGCTTGTTCTCTTTTTCTTTTTGACTTGCAACAATTAGAAGGAAAAACTTTGAAGGGGCCAAAATCTCAAAAAACAATGATAATGCATATGTGAATCAAATCAAACACAGCACAGAACCAGAACAACATACAACAAAAAAAATTGTACTGCGCTAAATCGTCCAGATGGAAACTAGATGAAAAACTCTTTGAACCTCAAAAACTAGAACCCAGAACCCGGTATTCCCATAAAGCAGAATAGAGATTATACCTGTGTGATCCTTCTGATTTAATCACATTTCAGCACTTGGACTTTAATTTGAAGATCAACACGGTGAACCGACAATCTTGTCTCTAACTTAGAACTTCTGTCGTATTCCCGAACGCCAAAACAAGAACAGAGTGTGGGCTCTGATCATTCTTGTTCCAAACTCTATTTGGCTATCTTTCTTTTTCTTTGATTTTTACAAGTACATGGAAACCTTAAGAGATGATATGTATCTCATGTATGTGTGTACTAGCAGCCAGGATTATAATAGCGCATATATAGGCTACGACAGAAACATAAGGAGTAAATAAGACTTGAACTTCTAATATAATTAGAAAAACTCACTTCAACTCAGAAGTAGGGGTGTAAAAAGGGTCCGGCCTGACCGGGTCATGACTTGGGCCGGCCAAGCCTAGCCCAAGCCCGGCAGGCTCCTGCCAAAATTTGGATCGGGCAAGGCCAGACTTTTTTGGGGAGGGGCAGTCCCAGTCCCAGTCCCAGTCCCAGTCCCAGTCCCAGTCCCAATCCTAAGGTATATAGGCTTGGGCTTAGACTCGGGCCTTGGGCTTGGGCCTTGGTCCTTGGGTGGGCTTTTCAATGTTTTTTGTTTTTGTTTTTTTATTGTTTTTTGAATTGTATTTCATATATAAATTATTTATTAGTTTATTACTTTAGTTAAAAGTTAAAAATTATTATTATAAGTTATAATAATAATTATTATAAGTTATAAGTTATTACTTGAACACTTCAAGTAATTAAATGCGATATAAAATTTTATTATTCAAAAAGTAATCAATTACATTATAACTTACAACTTTACAAGTACACAACTTTCTTTAAAAAAAGAGAGAAATTGTATCACTATAGGTCAAGTACATTCCAATTACGTTGGCACCTACAAGCATAGCAATCATTTGCGTTATTTTCTACTTAATTTTTTTTTCCATCTAATCTAATGATAAGGATGTAAACAAATAAAATGTAAAATTACAAATATAAGAAAATAAAATTTACAGACCTAATATAAAAAATTTAGTCTGAGCCAGACAATTCTTCAGGACTTCCAAAGATAATAGTCTCCAAGTCCGCTTGCAGTCTTGCCTTTTCGTTCATTTCTTGTAACCTTGATGATGCGTAAAGTGTGTCACGAGGGATCATCAAAATTTTCACTATCTCTGGCTTTCACCTGGATCTATAGTCGCTCACAACCTGTCCACCTGCACTAAAAGTTATTTCCAAAGCAATTGTAGAGACAGGAACTGTAAGTACATCACGAGCTATCGTGGACAAGACCGACCACAACACCTCGTGCTGTTTCTAATATTCTAAAATATTAAAATTTTACTCGTCTATATTCTCAACTGTGTCACAATAACGTTGGAGTTCTGAGATAGAATTCCCATAAACCTCGGAAGGTCTTCTACTTTTTATTACTAACAATCGTCCGTACGACTTCGAGATGAAGTTCTGGTGGAGGTTTGCGTTGATTGTGGTATTATATGAATTTTATATTAATCATATAATTTCTTAAGTGTATTATTTATTAGCTCAAGTTGATCTAGATTACCATAAATTTTTTCTAAAAAATATTCTAAACCGACATTTTTAATCATAGGATCTAGTATTAAAGTTATTCAAAAAATATGTTGTATTTCAGCATAATATTTATTAAATTTATCTGTCATACTTAATACCATGTCAAAATATTTATCACGGTCTAAATATTCAATAAAAAGTGTCATCATTTTTTTAATTGTTGTAAAACAAGTTGAGTAGTAGAATAGTAAATATAAGAAAATAATTTTGTTGATTCATCAAAAACTTTTAAAATCTTTTTGTATAGATTTACATTTTGCCAATCTTCAGAAGTTGGTGGAGAAAATTTACTTACAATTTGGCTTTCAGAAAATAAATCAATTGCTCTACTTTGTTTTATTGCTACGTGTAACATATTATATGTAACGTTCCACCTAATTTTTATATCATATGGTAATTTTTTAAATTTTAAATTTTCTTTATTACATATTTTTCTATAAATATTTATTTTTTTGCACTACCATTTATGCATTTTGCGGCTAGCTTAACTCTATTAAGCAATTCATTGTAATAATTAAGCCATTTTTTAACAATTAAATTTAAAATATATGCGGAACAACGAACGTAAAATAATAAACCAGATAAGGAAAGTTCTAAATTACGATTAAAATAGTTAACACATTTATTGTAATAAGAAAGATTATCTAAAGTAATAAAAAATATTTCATGATTGATGCCCCATGTATATATTTGTTGTTTAATATTTATACCTAAACTATGATCGGTGTAGAAAAAATTTACTGGTTTAAATTATTTTTTTATTTAAATTCCAATCATTATCCATAAAATGTGCAGTAAGACATTGATATTCTACACCTTGTTTTGCTGTCCATAAATAAGAAATTAAATAAATTTTACCTTTTATATTTTTTAATAAATCTCTTAAGTTGATTTTAATTGCTTCAAATTTTTGCAAAACTTTATTTTTAATAGTATTTTTAGAAAAGCTTTGAAATTGAGGCATAAATGCCCATTGCACTAACTGTTCAAATTCGGGTTCATCACTTATTGTAAATGAATGTTTCTTTTTTACTATATAATCAATTACCATATCTTGTGCACGTGAATGATCATAAAAAAAAATTAACAATGTTACTAGTTGGACTCTTAACTATTTACATTTGTATGTTCAAATTAAGAGGTGCATTTTTAAAGTGATTTTTGGAATGTCTATGTAAGTGGCTAGTGCCACCCAATGTGTTACCTGTAAGAAGTTTACTATAAATTTTACATTTTACTTTAATTGCTACGGTTCCATGAAAATTCTTTTCAAAAAAAAATTTCAAAAAATTCCCACGTTGGAGGTTTTTTTAGTATTAGATGCAGATGCAATAGCATGGAATGATGAGGAAACACTAAGTGGATTAGGAGTAGAAGAATTAGGATTAGAACCAGTAGGTGAATATGCAAAATTATCATTTTCATCAACAGAAAATAATCTTCGATCCATAACTTAATAATATTAGTTAAAAAATAAATAAAGTAAAATATTATAATTTTTAAAATTAAAAATAAAATAAAATAGAAATAAATAAAATGAATAATTTTTTTATGATAACACCTATAAATATTTTAAAATTATTAAGAATTAAGAAAAGTATAGAAATAAATAAAATAATGTAAAAACTAAATTGCAAAAATAAATCAAACCGAATTAAGGAACTTTGATATTCAATCTTGATCTCGATCGATTTGAACTTTGATCTTGACTCCTTGATTCGCCAACACGTGCACTTGCAGTAGAACTTGAATCGAATATTTGAGAATCAGAGAATTAAGAGAGGCTAGAGAAGTAAAGAACTTGTTTTTTGTGTGAAAATTCTAATTGAGGGAGTGCCAATTTATAGGCAAGTATTTGGGAACTTTTTTTAAAAAAAATTGAAATTTGACCGTTGGGCCCGGCCGTCAAAAATTTGTAGCCATTGGATCAGTTTTGGGGTGATAAGGGTCGTACATTTCAAAAAAAGAGCCGTTGGTTGGGCTTGAGCTTAGGCCGGGCTAGCCCGAAAAAAACGACCGTTGGTGGCTCGGGGTTGGCCTGGGCTCGGGCTCAACAATAACGGGCCTCAGGCCGTGGGCCATTTTTATATCCCTAGTTAGAAGTAGTTTTCTAAAAACATAAATTACAAATCATATCACTAAATAATTGTAATTGTACTCCTAGTCTTATTCTCAAAACGAACTTTTAAGCTCTTGTTATTAAATGCTTATTATTCTCTGTACCTTAAGATTGCATATACTTGCCGATTAAATTAAGTTATTGATAATTATATTTAATTGACTTCTTTCTTAATTTCTTAAGACTTTTCGCTTAACTTATTTGATATGCCATATTATAAAATCCACCAACATGTTTTGATATAATCAAAACTTATAAGTTTTTTTAAGGGGGCATCATCAATCCCTTGCCATGACGTAGATTCCGTCAATAATTAATAAGCATCATATATGTAATGCTGTTATCCAACTTATCGAGTTTATTAACCCATAAAAAATTGCTCTTTTTAATAAATCAAAATAACGAATATTAAATATACGTGTTTAATAATTATTTCACGATTAAGAGTATAAGCACTCATAATAACCATAAGGTGTGAATTATTTTATATAGTTAGTATAAATAATTACCTTAATACAGTCCTGTTCAATACACAAAGTGTATTAGCACAATAAGTTAGAACTATAGCCGAAACTATACCGTGCCATGTAATCAAGACAGATTTACTAAAACACTGTGCTAAGCCCTATCGATGGTGTGTTCAATTGCATCTAAGACTGTGAACCAAAAATGTATATTCTATAAGAACTGATAATCTAGTCTTCCATATGTAAGCCAAACTCTACACACCAGATTAACTATTATATAGAATAAAAGACACCCATGCACAATGTTAAATAATATAACCCAAACATTACTCGTAAAGATTTTCATTAAAATGAAAAAACAGATTTTATTAATAAATAAAATCACTACTAAAACATCCATTTTACGAGGCATGGTTTTTAGTATACATCTCCAACAATCTTAACATTCCAACAATCTTAACATTCTTGGGGAGTCCAATTGGCTTTGGAAACCTAAATGTTAGGGGGTTTGAATGTTTGTTTCCCCATACCTTTTGAAGGGGCAGGTGGCAACGCCGTATAGCTATAATACAATACTACACAGTTTAAGAAGAAAATGGAAAGAAGACAAATTGAATGGAAACAAGTGACATTCCTGAATACGTTTACATGTTGTAGCAAATATAAACATAGCTCACAACACAAGCATCAATGCATCAACATATAGACTGGTAAAGTTTAGATTGTCTGTAGAGGTCCTACAAAATATCTATATGGTTGGTTGTATGGATGTTACATGTGAATATAAAGGTAACAATCCTGATCAACATCAGATTCCTATCTTAGAAACTTCAGCCATCAATTTGTCGTTGGAATGTCGGGTAACTAGTGCCACCTTGTGCTGACACACCAAAAGATCAATGGCCAATTTTGGTTGGCAGCCTCGTCACACCACCCAATCCTTTTGGAACAAGACTGGGTCACCAATCAATTAACAATAATTATGTATGTTTCTTACCACAAAAATAGGTGAAATTGCAGTAATACTGCATTTTGTTACATTAAACTCATTGAAAGATGGGGGACAAGTGTAATATGCTCTCCCGGGATTAAGATTAGACCTGGAGATCTTCACATTGCATATGTGACTTCCACAATCACACATACGGAGTGGCCATCCGGAGTATGCAGATGACATGCGGGATGCCATAAGGCTTATCTTTCTTGAAAAATTTAGACATAACAAAAGTAAGTCCCAACACACCCTTAAGCATATGCAAACCAATAGTCGACCATCATCGCCTCCTCAAACAATTTTAAGATTTATAAATATATATCAATACTGTTACTACGAAATTTATAGGGAGAGAATCCAAAGAGCAACAACTGATGCATATATGGAGATAGTCCAAGTGATAGAAAACTTATCGAGAGGTGTGAGACATCTTACTATCCTTAACAGTAGATTTTTGCCCCCTAGTACGTGATTTAGTGCAACAAGTCATAGCTTTCTATCCCTAGGATTCAACTGTTGTTTCTCTACAAGCGTGCACTCACAAATGTGAAGGTGTTAGGAACAACTTTTTGATCGTCTCAAGATCAACTCAAAAATAGTATTAAACATAAGGTTTCTGTGTTGACAAAACTCAATGATGGAGAAAAATACTTTTTGATATTTTTCAGAATACTTCATTCGAACCTCCTACCTATGCCATGCACATATAATAATCAAACACATAAAAGCCAAACGACTCTCACCAGTAATCAATCCAATCATTCAACCATTGTAAATCATCACATTGAACATTTGTTTCCATTGTTAAAATATCAAAATACTTCGTCCGATCCTCTTACCGATGCTATGTACATATAATAATCAAACACATAAAAGCCAAACCACTCTCACCAGTAACCGATCCATCCAATCATTCAACCATTGTAAATCATTACATTGAACATTTGTTTCCGTTGTTCTTGCAATATGGTAAAAGGATTCCAACGGCCAAAAAAAAATAATAAATGTAAACTCTTAATTCTCTTTAATTGATAAGAATAAATTGCATCAAATGACCATATAAAAATATTAATAGAATGAGAAAACATTATTACACTAGAAATCTTTCTAACGAAGAATTGACCTTAGCATTGAATAATGAAAAGGCAAACGGCTAATACATTATTTTTGTTTAAGAAAATATAATTTATATTATAACAAATTTAATTTTGTATTTTGAAATATTAAAAAAGTTTAATCAAATTCTAGCAACTTTCCACCATTTCAAAATACAAATGAAATATATAAAATTCGATAATGGGACACGAACATTTAATGCATTCTATGAAGAATGGGTGCGGGTACGTGGTACGGATATAGGTACGTCGGTACGATGAAATTTAAAAACATAGGGTACAGATACACCTGTGGTACGGCAGTAAATTTATTTATTTTTTGTACATTTTAGCAACACATTATATATATGCTAAATACAAAATTATTTTTTGCTTATAAGAGGAAAAAATAAATGTTTGATCATATAAATATTGTCATCCTAAGGCTGTGTCTTTGGTAATTGCTAGTTGGGACTGCAAATGGCGATATTATTTACTCAAATTTATTAGTGGGGACTGCAAATGGCGACATTGTCATGTTTTTTAAAATTTAAATTTATCTTTATATAAAAAAAGATAACATATATTTGCTCTAGTACTTCTTTAATTTTTAAAAGTTTTATATAAGTCCAATATATTTATTCACGTACCCAAAACGTACCACTATTGTGCCCAAAACATACCGGTGACATACCCGACAACTGAAAAAGTACATCATGCTTTCTCGTCATACCCGGTACGTACCAGCGCCGTACTCGTACCCGATGCATGTACGGCACTACTTCCGAACCTTCAAAGAATGCATTATAGCGATGCCTTTTGGATTATGAACCGATATTTTTGATAAACGAGCTAGGGTTACAAAAACGTGGTGAAATATAAAATTTCTACGAACCAAACCCCTTCTTGTGTAACACGGCTAAATGTGTCACCTACATTAGACTCTCTAATTAGAGTTTGTTCAATGCAGAGTGGTGTTGAGCGACCATGTGCCTTATTTGGATTTTCATGAGTGCTCTAGAGAACCTATTTAAACTTTCATATGAAGCGACGCCACCTCTACACCACATAGGTGAATCCATCAAGTACTACAATTAAACAAACCCCATAGGTGAATTATGCATAAACTTCTCACAATCAAGACATTTCACTCTTCGTTTCCCCCCATTTTCCTTTAACAAACCTATAAATATTAACCATTGGAAAATTTTGGTACAATCAATATAGGATGTGTATAAATATATAATATATATGCAAATGTATACACACACTTTGTATTCTTAGCTCACAAAATACAAATACAACACACCATTTGAACCGGTCCCAACATCCGATCAATATAACAAAGCACCACAACAAAAGTTGAGGAAGTGGAGAATGTCATATGACTCATAGCTAATACAGTGGAGTGGTGTGATAAATGGAGAGATCGTAACCGAAAAATGTAGTTTCTGTGTGCCTTGTATCAGAAGACGTAGATGAAAGGGCTTCAACATCTTCCCAAAAATAGAGATCTAGAGATCTAATGACTTGGAGGTTGGATGGCGACGTCGGCAGCAAACGAAGACGATGGAGGGTTGTTCCTCGATGAGATCGAGAAGTTCTTTCGTTGGATGGACTCTGTGTGGTTGTCTAGGTTTCAAAAGCAGATTGAGTAAACTGAAACGACTATATATGTGTGTGTGTTTGTGTGTGTGCGCGCTCGCACCATTGTAAGTAAATAATCGCGATAACAAAGGTTATTAAGGTTTTTTCACCTCTGGTCAGGGTTGGGATAGCCTAACCTGTGGATGGCATTTTATAGGCTTTTTGGCTTTTTTGCTTAGTTGTGTTTTAACCAAAAAGAGATTGGCTTTTTAACGTTTTCAGCTAAAAAGCTCCTCTTGCCAATCAGCAAAGAATGAATATAAAAGAATTATGTTCTCTCTGTGTGCAACGAAGATGTTTAAATCTCTACCCTATTTCATTTGGGAGAGCATTTTTAACTGAAGAGTTTAATTGGTCTGCTCTCTCTCTCTCTCTCTCTCTCTCTCTCTCTCCATATTTTTAGATCAGAAGGTCCCTGCTAAATGAAGATGAATATGGCTTCCGGAGGGCGAAGAGACCAATATATTATGATGAAGGTTTAGAGGTAATGATGGTGGTGCTATTGATTTTGCACTTGCCTCCTAATTGAAATTTGGAATATTTTGTTCTAACTCATTTTTATTGTTTTTTTCCTTCTCCCGAAATGCAGAAGACCAGGCAAACCTTGAATGCAAAAATTAGCCAGCTCAATTCTGCCATTGACAATGTGTCTTCACGGTTGAGAGGTGGTAACAATATGGCTCGTGTACCAATTGAAAGTAACCCAGAAGAAGCTACCATGTAAGACATACTTTGTTATGTTGGGTAATAATAAAAAACTCTTAGATGTTTTATTCAACTAGTTGAATAGAAAATCATATAATACATATAGGCGAGACTGATAACAATGCGTTTGCTATTAAGTTTGGTCGGTTGGTTTTTATAATTTTTCAGATTTCAAAATATCAAGTATGATAGGCAGCATATTTGAAACTGCCAAACCATTTGTTTTTTGTTATTATACAATATGGGATTGATTACCCTTTTCCTCCATTGTAGTCTGAGCAACTTTCAGCAATCATTTTGTATCTTATTGTTACTTTACCACGAAACCTTGTTTATCAGGGTCATTGGTCTCAATTTGTAGCTGTAATTGCTACATTTTCTTGAAGGGCTTGTTTCATTCAGTCTTGTTGTGAAAAAGTGGGTTTGAGGGAGCCTATTTAGATTGCAGGACACCATCTAACTGGTCTTGGAGACATTTTGTAGTACTAGTCAAAAGAGTTGCAGATGGAGAGAAATGTACATTAAAAAAATTCATATTAAACAGAAATTGCATATACTGCCTCTTGGCAATTTGAAAAACATACATATAGAAACCAACCCGAAGAAGCTTTGTTATGATTTGTTGATCAAACACAGTGGGTACAATAATTATTGCTTGCACAACTCAAAACGTGATAAATCAAGAACACCTTCCTTCCTTAATCACACAATTAATTATTCAGGGTACTGAAGCATGGGTAAGTTGGCTCAAAAGTTTATGAGAACCTTGACACAATCTGGCTGCTTCATTAGCGGAAATGCTTTGTTTATTTCATCCAACGAAACTTGGTGAGTCAAAAGCTCATCGAGATTGAGTTCCTGTGAAAAATGATAGAAACACCTTGTTATTTAGGTCCCTTTGCACCTCGCCCGTGAATCAACTAGCAACAAGTATTTAATTGTCTTGTCACTTGTGTGGTCAAGATTAACATTTAGTATAGGACAAAGGCTGTAACAGAACTTGTAAAGTTCAAACCATGTAGTTTTTGGAACTTCAAAATTTTATGAAGCTAACTGCAATGGCTAGCTACCATATTTTAAGAGGTATTTGCTGCTTTTGCTTTTATGGACCTTGATATTTGTGACAGACGTTTCTATTTAATAGCACGCTGATTCATGAAGGCTTGCTATATATGTAAGTTGCCAGAATTTTGTTTTCT
>JAULJZ010043836.1:0-14380 GCA_032270985.1 Heliamphora pulchella
GGGGGGGGGGGGTGGGGTTTCTGTGTTGAGTAGTATGATTCGGAAGTTGGCCTTTTCTACTACTGTATACTACATTTGGAAAGAGCTTAATTTTTGCAAATTCTAAGGGCACAAACGTAGTTGTGAGGTGGTGCTTAGGGAGATTTGCGATCTTGGTACAGGTAGGAATTTTTCAAGACGTCGTGTTCCTGACTCGGCGATCACTAGAGCTATCCAAGAGAATTGGGGTGTTTCAATTGATATTTTTGGTACTAATTGTTGAACTGCTCTCCTTTTTGTAGTGATGGGCCCGCTTTTCAAGTGAGTTCTGGGATTTGTTTTTTGGAGTGCTGAGGGATACACTAGTGTGCGTGAGTTCTAGAGTGATTTATACTAACCCCTTTACTTGTAAACTTCTCTGCGCAGGTTAGCTTGGAAAATCTAGGAGCTGTGAGGCTTGTTTTATTTTTTCATTCTGAGTGGCTGTGTCACCCCTATATTGAGTGAGGGATGTGAGGTTTCTTACCTATATAAATTGTGATAACCTGAATCCATATGCGCTGGTGCTCCACTGGAGGAGAGCTTCTCTCTAGAGAAAACTGTCCCTAAGGCGTCAATGGTGGACTCTTGGTCCTAGTTGCCTCTGGATCTCTCCCATGGCAATGGTGAGGTGAATCTAAGGCACTACATCATTTCGAAGCAGATCGAGTAAGTTTTTTGGTTTTCTATTTATTTTCAAATTCTTTGGTATTTCCTTATGAATGGGAATATGGATGAAAGCATCTAGCCGTGGGTTTTCCTTTGATGTTACTATTGGTCTCCATGGCTGTACACGTGAAGCTTAGAGACTAGTTTTGGATCAAGTTATTTGGGTTTTATGGGTTGGCTTCGGATATGTTTTCACTGATTCGGTTTGGATATGGGTAGTTTTCTAGCGTTATTTTTATTACTGAACTTGGGAACTCTATGTATGAACATAGCGTGAAGCTTGAATCTGGTTTTCTGCTATGGCGGTGGACCAAAAGCATTAGAAGCTTAAGTTGTGTTCTGAAATGGAGTTCTCTTTTGGATAATTGAAATGGAGTTTTCTGCTCTTCAATCTGGGTCTAACGAGCAGCCATGGGATGCTCCGGTTATCTATAACTGTTTCCCGTGCGTTCATGAGGAAGACGATGCTGTTCAGTGAACTGGATCCTCGCGCTTTCAAGCTGCGTGTTTAGAGCTTTGCAAAACTAGTGGCAGTTTTGTGGTCTGATGCGTGGTTTTGGTGCATTATCCTGGGGTTTGTTCTTGAGACGAACTCGGGGAATGGTTTTAAGTAGATGATGTTGCGTTCCACGGAAGATTTGTGCACAATTTTGATTTGGGAGGAGGAAAACGGTTCTTTTGTCCTTGGCCAAAAACGTTAGACCTTCTGGAGTTGGGAGTTCTAGTTGCCACAGATGTATAGCTCGAATCTTCAAGTTTGGGTCTTCTGGAGCTTGACGGAGATGTTGCTCATGCGTCTTGGTGTGTGTGGGCTAAGGAAAATATGTGTTCTACTTGGGCAGTGTGAATATTACTTTTGAGCTGTGTTTGTCAAAGTTGAGACCAGCTGACCCACTATTTTTGACTATGGCAGAGCTGAAACCAGCTGTCTCTTGGGTTTAGTGTCTTGAGTGGCGCTGCTTCATTATGGGCCCATATGCTAGTGATGGTCCCCACTTTTCCAAGGGTTTTAGTGGAACAGGGTGCAATTGCCTGGCTCCGTTTTATGCTATGTGGGACCTGATTTGAGGTTCACATGGTATGGGCATTGGAGCCTTGCCTTTTTTTTCTCAGGTTCTCCTTAAAGCTTTATGGAACCCATGGTTTTATGTTCAAATAGTACTTTGTGCTGTTTATTTTGAGGGCACAGCTGTGGGTCTGTATTTATAGGTTCCGTCTCGTAGGCCTATTCTTTCAGTGGTTTTTGCAAGTAGAACTCGCGAGGCTTAGGGACTTTTGTGGCAAAATTGTCTTTTAACCCTGGGTGTGTGTGGTCTTTGGAGAAAGATACCATGTTTTGTCACGTAGTGGGCCTTGGTGTGAGCTAGGCCACCATTTGGCTGGATCTGTTATTTTAGTGCTCCTCAGTCGCTTCTGTTGCCTGAGTCTTTATATGGTTGGGAGGGGCTCGATCCCTCATCGGGTTTGGCTACGTAGGTTAGGGTGGGCAGATGGTGGAGTTATTTGGATGCTAGCCTTCTATCTCTGAGCCGAGATTTCTCTTGGGGTTTCTTGTCCCTAGCACCGTGGTATGAGACTAGCTTTCTTTAGCCTCTTGAGCTGATGGGGTTTTGATGTCTTCTTGGCCATATTTTGATTCTCTGACAGGATTTCTGAGGAGTCTTGGGGTAACCTCTGTTGGTGTTATCTTAGGACTATTGATTTAGGAACTCTCTTTGGTATGGTCTTATTTCATCACTTCAGCAGGGGTGATTTTGGCCTCCATTGTTTCCTCCCTTGAGTTGGGGAGTGTGACTATATCTGCGAGGCTGAGCTTTCCTTGGTTGGGTTTTGGGATTTGCTCCTCTCCTTAGTTTCTTTTTTATAGTTGTTATGGGTTCAGATGTTATAGAATGATTATGAAGATCCTCTTGAGCTCAATTGGTGAGCTGTCATATGGTTGGTAGGTGCTCATTTCCTCAGCTGTCTAGGCTACGTTGGCTAGGGTGTGGAAGAGGGCCCGATGGCGGTCTTGGTCAGGTGCTGGCCTTTTAATTTCGAGCTGAGGTTGTTCCTTAGGGCTGGTCCTCCTCCTGCACCTTTGCACCGTGGTTTTGAGAACCAGCTTTCTCCGACCTCCTAGGCCGCCAGGGTAGTGACGTCTTCTCAGCTATACTGTAGTTCGTTGATGGGTTTTTGAGGAGATTTGGGGGAGCCATGTACTACCGTGGGTGTCATCCTTCTTATTGTCTTTCCGTTGTGAGCACGGTGTCTATCCTCACTATGATGTTGTGCCTCTATGGTAAGTCATGAGTTCGGCTGTTACTCTTGGATGCTGGCGTTTTCCAATGACGGTTCATGTTATGATAGTGTTGTTTGTGCATATGTTGGTATTTTCTATCCACGAAAGTTGTGCGTGGAATATAGCTTTTTAGTTAGGTTCCCCCGTTGTTTCGGCGGGGGGTTTGGTTTTCTTTGTTATAGGAAGTTTTCCTACTGGTTTCTCATGTAATCATCTGGGGTATGCCCCTTGGAAACTTGTATATTTTCTTCCTTTATGTTACAATTAATTACCGCCCAAAAAAATAATAAATTGTGTTTGTTCTATGTGCAGAGGCTCTCCTTGGGTGGCTGGAGTTAGATTTGCTTCTTTCTTACCTTTAGAGAGATGAGTGATACACATTGAGTGGAGGATGTGAGGCTATTTTTATTTCCTTTATTTTGTGTGCACAGGTCTCCTTGGGTGGCGGTTCCTCGTAAGAAGAAGCCTCGATTTTGATGCTTTGGTTTCGGTATTGGGGCCGCTGATGCAGCTCTTTTTGTCATGTGTCCCTGCAAAATTGAGGTGGATTTTAGGCCCGTTTGGGGGGATGACCTTGGCTTTGTTCATTGCGTGTGGTGCCTAGCTATGAGGGTTGTTCATAGCGGGTGACTCTTGTTGTTGTTTTCTTTTAGTCTCTTATGTTTTTTTCCAGCCCATACACATTTTGGTGGATTGATGATGCTTGTTTATCTGTTAATTGCCGGTTCCACTTAATCGGTTTGTCCTCTTGTTTAGATACTTTATTTTGTATATAGCTTCCCCTATGGCTTGTGTAGGGGGTGTGGGTGTGTGTGTTTTTTGGTGGATGTGTTTTAGAGCTTCTGCTTTTTGCCTTTTAGGTATTGAGGGTATGGCTTTGATGGGGAAGATTTCATGGTCTTTGCTGGTCTCTTTCTAGCGGATTTCGGTTGCGCTTCCTCAAGTAATGGCAGCATAGTTGGTTGGTATGGCTGTTCTTCTTATGGGTGGCGGTAACAGTGTGTTTTTTGGCTGTTTTGGGCGGCTTCCCATTTCCGGTAATATGTGTATATGGCATAGGTTTTTGTGTTTGTGCCGGCTGAGTTTTTAGTGACACAAGTTATTTGTATAAGTTCTTCAATTGTTATCTGCTTCTGCCGGCTGGTTGTATAGGCTTTTCAATTGTAGTTACAAGGGGCTGGCTCCTTTGCCTAGCTTTTGTATTTGAATGGCATTGCTTCCTACCCCATTATTGTTCAAAATTAAGGGGTGGCAACAATGGCTTTATTTTAGGCTTTTGTTTGTTTGTCAGCCATGGGTTTGGTTTTTTTCTTGTTTGGTTATGGCTTAGCCAAAAGCCTTTTTTAATGTCTTTGGTTTTGTTTCCTGGTGGTGCTTTGTAAGGCCTGGGGTATGCCCCTTATAATTTTGTACCCTTTTTTCTTTTATGCTACAGTTAATTACCCAAAAAAATATAGTGATGAGGGAGGGTCCATTGCATCATGAGCCGTCTTGTGTCGTTCCACACCTTTTCTGACCTTTCGCACGGGATTGAAGAATCGGTCTATGGTCTTTAACCGCGTACAAGTAGTAGGGCAGGAGCGTATAGATGACGGGGAGGGGTGGTGGAAGGCATAACACATGGGAGCGCAAATGGTACCGTGGTGTTAGGTACTCGCTAGTGGAAGTGTAGTGTAATCTGGGTATGTTCTCTTGGTGAGAATGGGAAATTTTAATCTCTCTTGAAGAATTATGTCTTATATCTTTCATTCTCATGATCATATAACATGCATTTAGCCTATTTTGCTCTATTCCTTGTTTATCTATTGCTATCACAAGCCTGTTTTACTTAACATTTATGATGTAAGTTGCACTTGTTGTTCGATGCTATAATTGTTAGAGTAGTGGGGTACGGGTTATTTCTACTGGGCTTTGTAGTTCATGGCATTTAAAATGCTAGATAACACAATAGGACAAGAAGATGACGGTGCGATTTAGGATGATGATCAAGATGAACAAGTCGAAGAAGAGCAGTCACTGTAGGAGGAAGATGGAGTCAGGGCCCCGAGACTCGTGCACTTTGATAATTGTCTTTAGATTTTCGTTTTGGTGCTAGAATTTTTATTTTGTTTTGGAAGAATGTAAGACTCGTAATCGTATTTCTATTGGAAGTTTATGGATTTTTTTCTTTGAGATTATTAGTATTTGTGTTTTGAAAAAAAAATTATTTGATTTTTCTTTCTAAAAGAAAATAAATTAAAATCACAAATATTGACGTTTTCAAAATTCGGGGCGTCACAGCTTGGTATCAGAGCCTAGGTACACGACCCCCTCGAGACCGAGTAATGGTTAGACTTTAGCAAATTGTTTTTTTCTTTTGCTTGTTATGTGCTTTATGTGTTAGGTGTTAAATCCTCTTCTTCAAAAGTATATGTATTATTCCCCGATCGTAGACTAATTTACATAAGTATAATTAACCTCTATGTAAGATGGCTGACAATAACCAAAATGGATGGATTTCGGAAGAAGAAGAAGTCCCAAGTGAGGATGAACCAGAAGAAGAGGAACCTCTAAATGAAGACGAAGAGCTAGAAGAGGAAATGGAGGAACTGGTCGAAGTAGAAGATGACGCAGAAGCTCCACAAGAAGAAGTATACAACCCACTGGAGCCTATCGTTGAAGCGTTGGAGTCATAAGTTATCGAACCCGGCTGGACGTACCTCCGAAGGCAGCAACAATTTGAAGCCGGAGCCTTAGTTTATGTAATCGTACCACCAATGGTACGATGTGCCTAGAAAACACCCGTGGCCTCATACTATTATATGGGACCCGTCCGCATTATTAGACCAGTAGAGAGAAGATCCTATGAACTAGAGGTTTCCCTGGGTTTTGCAGATAGAGTAGGATCTTATGCACCTGTCTCTTTTATTCAACGTCAGCGGACCATGGATGACAAGAGGATTTTCACTATGAATGGGGGACTTGATTTCACAGATCTAGTAACTTACTCCGAAGTGTCAATTGAGATCCTCGATTGGGAGACTAGAGATCCTTTCCGGCCAAATGTCACTTACTGTAAGGTCTTGTGGGAATGTTATGGGATACGTGAAACGACTTGGGAGCTAGAGCACTTACTTTTTAGGGATTATCCAGAATTGTTTTGAGTAATTCTGTGTAGAATTGAGTGTTAAATGCTAAACTTCTTGTAAATGTCTACTCGAATGAATAAAATTACCTTCTTGCATACTCTCATTATTTTTGTAATAGTGGTGATATAAAAATCATAACAATAGAATTAGCCAAAAAAAAATCATAACAATAGAAGTGTATCAAATTAAAAAAAATAAAAAAACTTATTATTGTAGAATGGAAGGAAGACGTGGAAGAGGACATGCCCAACTTCCCAATCACTTACCAACACCCCCACGACCGGATCACAACAACCAGAACCATTCTGACCCCGCTTTGGGAGAACTTGCACAAGCAGTCTGAATTTTAGCTGCCAACCTAAACAACGTTTCCCCGAGGGCCCAAAATGACCGAGCTTGGCTCAGTGCTGAGTTTAGAAGACAAAGGCCACCGACCTTCAATGGAAATGCTACCCAATACAAGCAGAAGGTTGGCTCTGGCAGATTAACAAACTGTTAGGATTGGTGAACATGTTCAACAATAAAGACAAGATCACCCTTGCCACCTTTCAGCTAGAAGGCGAGGCCGATTTCTGGGGGGAAGTGACTCGCACTACTGTCGATCTCGAGACCCTCACATGGGAGGGATTTGAAGAGCTCTTTTTAGGAAAATATTTTCCAAAAACTGCCATACAGGACATGACACAAGAATTTCTTAGCCTCCGATAGGGAAAACTCAATGTGACTCAATATGCCAACAAATTTGAAGAATTGAGCTGATATGCTTCAACCATGATACCTGATGAAGATTCTAAGGCCAGGAAATTTGAATGGGGCTTAGAACATGCGATAAGAGATAAACTAGCCGTAATGCAACTGCCTACTTACGCTCAGGTTGTACGAATCGCATTAGTGGCAGAAAGGGAATTGGATGACTCTTGAAGAATGTGGGACCACAATCGACAGAGTAATGCGACATAAAAGGGACCCATCAGGACCAATCAAATATGAACTCAACCAAAACCCTACTCCCGACCGGTCCATAGCCAACCACAACCGAAGCATCAGGAAGTCCAAAAACTTATACAATGCTACAAATGCGGCAAGGAGGGACATCTGGTGTGAGAATGCCCATTGTGGGAGCCAAACCGGCATCAGGGCAATGTTAACAAAGGACCTGGACAGGAAACCAAGCCTGGATTTGTTGAGAAGTCAATAACACAAGGAATAAACATGGCCCCAAGAGTGTTTGCCTTGCAAGAAGATGAGGAGTGCGACCCAGCAGTTATTCAAGGTACCCTCGTTTTATTTAGTTCTTGGGTATATGCTTTAATTGATTCTGGAGCAACACATTCTTCCATATCTACTGCATATGCTATACATCTGACCCTGAAACAAGAAACTCTAGAAACCCTAGAAACCCGTATGAGTGTAGAATCACCTTTGGGAGGACATATAAGAGTAGAATACATTTGCAAGGATTGCAAACTAGAAATCAGTGGGTTAAGAATTTTTTTTTTGGGTAATTAAATGGTTGAGAATTACATGTGACTTGCGAATACTTCTAACCCCAAGAAAGTGTATCGTGAGGTTGAGAGTTTACTTCGGGCCTTTCTGTGGAGTTGTCCTGATATGAAGACTACTGGTGCTAAAGTTGCTTGGGATCAGGTTTGTGTCCCTCGTAAAGTGGGAGCCCTTGGAATTAAATCTTTGATTTTGTGGAATAAAGCTGGGGTGGCCAAGCATATTTGGTTTTTGTTAACGGGGGGTGATGTGTCCTTGTGGTGTATGTGGATTAAATATAATATTCTTCGTGGTAAATCGTTTTGGTTGGTTAAGATCCCGCATCTGGCCTCCTGGTGCTGGAAGAAGATCCTCCAACTTCGACCGTTGGTTAAACGTTACTTTCTTTACGAGGTTGGTAACGGTGATGATACTTTCTTATGGTTAGACCCTTGGCATCCTTGGGGATCCTTGGTTGAGGCTAAGGGGCCGAGAATTTTGTATGACTCCGGGTTAGGCCTGGATGCTAAAGTTAAACAAATTGTGAATGGCAACCTCTAGAGATGGCACTCTGTTATGACCTTGGATCTTTTGGAGATGCGTAGGGCGGTTAGCTTTCATCCTGATGCTTCCCGGTGTGAAAGAATTAAGTGGACCCTTAACGGTAATAAATTCTCCATTGGGTCTCTTTGGGAGGAAATTCGAGTCCATAAGCCTGTGCAGTCTTGGTGTAAGATGGTGTGCTTCAAGCACCACATTCCCCGTGTTAGTTTGGCCTCAACTGTGATGTTAATTGTAGTCTTTGTTCAGGACCTATTGAGACCCATGATCATCTTTTCTTTGCTTGCTCCTTTGTTCAGTCTATCTGGACTAGAGTTTTAGCTAAGTGTGGGGTTAGTTGGTCTGAGAACACTTGGATGGCATTGAAGGATGCTTTTGCTGCTAAGGTCGTTGGTATAACCTTGAGTGCTAGCGTCAAGCGTTTGGCATTTTTCGTCTCGATTTACTGTATTTGGCAGGAACGTAATTTTCGAAAGTTATAGGGTCAGAAGAAGGGTTTGGAGAGAGTCCTGAAGGATATTTATGAGATGGTGAGAAAGAGGCTTTCCACTCTTAGGCGTGTTCTGGTTTCTCAAGATAATATGGAGATCCAGGGTGAATGGAGCCTAGGGATGGATATTTTTTCAACTAATGCCTACTATTAACTGTTCTTTGTTTACTGCAGCCTGGAAGCCTTGTTGGACAACTGAGTTTTGTTTCCTCCCTCTTCTTGGAGGGCTGAGTGATACAGTTATATTGAGTGAGTGCTGGTGAGGTTACTAACATTTATATCCTGTAAGTTTTGTTTTTGTGCAAATTGGCATGGAAAGTTTAGGAGTTTATTACTTCATGAGGAGCTTTAGTGAGATTTGATTCTTTTCCTTTTTGGAGTTTGAGCTATACACATGTCTGATTTCTCGTGAGATTAGCCCTCTTTCATTGGAGTGTTGAGCTCTTCCATTTGTCTACTAATTGTATATCTATATCTGGGTGCGTGTGTGATGCATTGATCTTTCATTGGTTTTTTTTTCTGGTTGTAGTATTCAAGTCCTGCTGGTTGCCTGCTTCTAGAAAGAAGAAGGCTCGGTTGGGAATGTAGTGTCCCTCAGCACTTGGAGGAAGCTGTTTTATGAGTTTCGGCTTCTTTGTCTTCACCACAGGTTTTCTCATTTTGCTCTAGGTTTTGTTCCCTAGCTACGAGGGGTGTTCATAGCTCCGTAATTTTTGTTCACTTTATTATCATATAAGGGTAGGTTTATTCCTTGGCTGGGGTTAGCTTGGTTCCTTTTGTATATCTCGGAAGCATATTTGGGGCTGATGTTAGCTGCCCTTCCTAGTTCCTTCCAGCTGTTTTGCTGTTTTCTGTTGCTACTTAGTTTTTTATCCCCTTTTTGTATATAGCCTTCCCCTACGGTTTGTGTAAGGGCCGGGTGCATGTGTTTGGCTCTTTTTTGGTTTTTTTGGGAGGCTCTTTATCACAGGTCTCCTGTATGGCTGTTAGTGCTGGTTTCCTGAACTTTTTCTAGTTATGTGAGTCTACCCTAGCTATGAGGGCTGTTCATAGCTTTATGTTATGTTGGGACTTTTTTTTGGGTGTCTCTTGTATCTATGGTCTATGTTGGGGGTGCTTCTAGATGGAAAGCATACATGCTGCTATGAGGCTTAGTTTTGGGCTATGGGCTGAATTCATGTTTTGTGGTGTGGTTATTGGCTGCTGTAGAGGTTTTCATGATTTAAGCTGGGTTCGGGTGTTGCTGTGTAGGTATTGTCCAAATGGATCCCTTTTTTATTAATTGCTGAAGTAATTGCTGAAATTAAACTCTTGGGTAATTGCTGAAGTGAAGTTCGATTTTAAAGAGAATTGCGTTCTGATGCTGCGATTTAGCAGAGATGATGTTAGTTGGCCCCTTTTTGTAAATCTTGGATTTTCTTTGTGTGTGGCTAAAGTGAAATTCCGGGGTATATGTGGTTTTATTTGGATTGAAGTAGGATTTAGCCGTAGTGTTATTTTGTTGGAATATGCTGCTGCAGTTTTGAGGATAGCTACACAGTGATTGTGCCGTTATTCTGTTTTGTGCCTTCATTGATAAATTGTTTTGAGTTTTCATATTGGTTTTCAAGCATTTGGCTGCTGCTAGTTTATGTAAGGTTGATCTAATTTCCTTGCCCTTTATCAAAATTATGGGGACGAAAATTGTGGTCTCCCGTTATGGTCTATGGTAGGTTTTATTGTCCGGTTGGGGCTTAGCCGAAAGCCTTTTTTGATGCTTTTGGTTTTGTTTATTGGTGGTGCTTGTAAGGCCTGGGGTATGTCGCTTGTATTTTTGTTCTTTTCTTTTCTTTTAATGTTATAGTTAATTACCCAAAAAAAAATACTTCTAATAAATGACTACGATATAATATTAGGTATGGATTTGTTAACTAGGCATCGGGTAGTAATTGATTGATGGAACTCGTTTCCAGTTTTTTTTTTATCGGAACTCGTTTCTAGTTTAAGGGAGATAGAATGAGTAATTGCCTAATAAGGGAGTTCAAACTAATCAAAACCGTTCCTTTAGCCGGATGGTTATCAACCCTTACTTTAAACCCCAAAACCCAACCTGAGATGGAACTCCCAAGGGTAGTTTGTGAGTTCCCTGATGTTTTTCCAGCCAAGCTACCTAGGCTACCACTTACTCGTGATGTGGATTTCGATATTGAACTCCAACCGGGTACTATCCTGATCTCCATGCCACCTCATCGTATGGCCCCAGCTGAACTCAAGGAATTAAAAACCCAGTTACAAGAATTGCTCAACAAGGGTTTTATCCGACCAAACACTTCACCATGGGGAGCCCCAGCACTATTCGTAAAAAAGGACGGTTCATTGTGAATGTGCATTGATTATCGGCAATTGAACCAAGTAACGATTAAGAATCGATACCTCTTTCGAGAATTAACGACTTGTTTGATTAGTTAAAAGGGTCCAAGATCTTCTCGAAGATTGATTTACGTTCGGCCTTTCATCAGTTGCAAGTCAAGAACGAAGACATAACCAAAACGGCTTTCAGCACTTGATATGGACACTTTGAGTTTGTGGTGGTGCCTTTTGGGTTAACAAATGCACCCGTAATTTTCATGAGTCTCATGAATAAAAATTTCACCCCATACTTGGACCTTTTTGTCGTCATCTTTATTGATGATATCCTAATGTACTCAGTCTGTAGGTGCGCTTGTAGGTGCGATTCATGGTGCGTTTGTATGTGAGAGCTTTGTAGCGCCCCTGGCACTCTTGCGCTAGGGTTTCTACGTTGTCAATGAAGATTAATAACCAGGTCCTGTTCACGGAGGTCCCATGTACTGGGGAATCTCCTCCCAATCGCGTCAACCATGGTTCTAAAGACCCATTCGGTGGAGAACAAGTTAGGGTTTCTCCAACCCGTAGTGAGCTAAGAGCTTTGGTGAACAAGTCACACGTGGGCAAAAATTGAACAAGATGACTGTTTCGCAGAGTGGTGCTCTGCCCCTAGTTCCAGAATGCGAGATATCACCAGAGAAACTCCATGACTTTAAGAAGGTCGCGGCTGGTGCCTTGAACTGTGCACGGCTAGGGCTTAGCCCCCTCGGCAAGGATCAATTTGTGTCTATGGAAGCTCACTTGGAGAGTCTCCATGGAGGACCGACAGACCCCTCTCTCACAGGTATGAAATCCAGTACAGATTTGCCGCCTACCCAGTTAATGCAAGTCGTTGATGGGGCTCTTGATGCTAAGGATTCGGCTGAGGTAGATTGTTTAACTAAGGACCTTAAGCTTAGAACAGAGGAGATTTTTTTTGATAATAGTCCCTTGGGTGTTTCACCGAGAGCTCCTCACTCGGTTCCCACCAGAGGCAGGGGAGGTGGGCGCTTCCCTTTTCGTGGAGGCGCTCAAATTGGTCAAAGTGTTTTGAATTTACCTCATCAGGGGGTGGCGCCATCTGTTGGGGTTGCTAGGCCTTGGGCCCCCATAGTTTCTCAGCCTGGATCATACAAGGGGAAGGTGGTTTCTACAAATTTTGTAACAGTAGATAAGGTGCTTGATAAATTGCCTCAACCAAAATCTTGGGCATCTTTGCTTATGAATCGTAGTTTTTCCTGCTGTAATCTTGAATTTGTGGAATCTAAAGACCCAAATCATCCCGAGATTGTTGAAATTGATAGTGATTTAGTCGACGACAAGTTTTGGGAACCATGCCTAGTGGGCTACTTCTTGGATATAGACCTCGCTTTTGGTTTGGTTATATCCACGGCTAGGGTGTTGGGGGGCAAGAGGGGTTGGTGGATGTCTATGGCACTGACAAAGGTTTCTACATTTTTAAGTTCAACAGTATGGAAGCTATGGAGAAACTTTTGAAAAAGGGGACTTGGCATTTCTTGGGCAAGCTTTTGATTCTGCGTCGTCGGAAGAAGAGGCTCAAACTTGCTAAAGAGGCTCTCTCTAAAATCCCTAATTGGGTAAAATTTCATGAGTTACCCCTCAAATTTTGGAACTCTACGTGTCTGAGTAGAATAGCTAGTGCTGTTGGTTTTCCTCTCTATTTAGATAAGGCAACGGATACAAAGCAGCGCATCTCATATGCGCGGGTGTGTGTGGAAGTCGATGCGTCCAAGCCTTTATTACATTCTATCTTGGTTCAATGTGAAGGGGATATTATGGAAGTTAGTGTTGAGTATCAAGGCCTACCATCGATTTGCTCCCATTGTAAAGCGTTCGGTCATGATTTTAGCCGATGCCAGTATAAGCTTACCGAGTGTCAAGATGATTGGACTCCAGTCGGTCAAGGGAAGGAGGTCACCAGAGATGCTGGTAGGTCTGTCTGTCCTTCTATTCTTTCCTCTTTGGCTTCTCCCTCTTGTGATGTGAACATGGGGAAGGGTCATGAGCTAGCGGATGGTATTTCTGTTGTGGGCATTGGTGAAGTTACGTGAATAGGAGCTACTATCAAGGTGACTGATGTGCCTACGACTGGAGTTGTTGGAGTGAAGATACCCAAGTCCCCTGATGCGGGCAATAGGGAGCAAGAGGCGGCTGGTTCTTTGGTGGAGTGTGTAGCTCACCTCCCCCTGTGGATGCGGGTGATTGTGAGATTCCTAGAAATAATGCAGCTTTTGTGAAATTCCCAATTTCAGCAGAGATGGATGATAGGGAGAAAGTGGCATCTGTTACTCTTACCTCAGATTCTTTCAGCGTGCTGGTGCGTAAGCAAAAGAAAAAGAAACAAAGGTGCCAAGGCCTTTCGGATGAGGGAAGTGAGTATGAAGCTTCTCCCTCTCCTTCTCAACAGAAGGCAGGGAATAAGCAGTCGAAGTCATCCAGTGGTAAGAAGAAGAGAAATCGTCTCTTGGTCATTTAAGTTGATAGCTCTTCAATGAGGGTTGTATGTGGTTTTTGTTTTGGTTAGCACTTCTCCCCCGCTCCGAAGCGGGGGTTTTGCGGTTTATGTTACTTTGCTTCCTTGTTTTGTTTGGTTTATGATGTAACTACCTGGGAAATGCCCCTTGGATTCATGTACTTTTTCCTTTTTATGCTACATTTAATTATCCAAAAAAAAAATCTACTCAGCCTCAGAAGAAGAACACGAACATCTGAGAATTGTATTACAAACCTTGAAAGATAATTAATTATACGAGAAGGCCAACAAGTGCGAGTTCTAGCTAAAGGAAGTAAAGTTTTTGGGACATGTTATTTCGATGGAAGGAGTGGCAGTAGATCCTGCTGAGGTTGAGGCAGTATCAGAGTGGAAGCAACCTAAGAACGTGTTTGAGATAATGAGTTTCCTGGGATTAGCAAGATATTACAGGAGATTCATTCAAGACTTTTCTAAGAAAGCCAGGCCTATGACACGACTAACGCAGAAGGGAGTGAAGGTTTTATGGATTGAGGAGTGTGTGGCCTCATTCCAAGAGCTTAAGATGCGATTGACAAGTGCGCCGATCCTTATCATACCGGAGAAATATAAGGGATACACTGTATAGTGTGATGCCTCTATGGAAGGCTTAGGGTGTGTTCTAGATAATAGAGTAGTGGCATACGGATCAAGGCAATTGAAGAATCACGAAAAGAATTACCCAACCCATGACCTTGAACTAGTAGCAGTTTTTTTTTTGGGTAATTAAATATGACATAAAAAAAATTACATGTTTCCAAGGGGCATACCCCAGGCAGATACAACACTAACCAAACAAAACAAAGAAACTAAGCAACATAAACCACAAAACCCCCGCATGGGAGCGGGGGGAAAAG
>JAULJZ010043847.1:0-14380 GCA_032270985.1 Heliamphora pulchella
ATCCACGAGCAACAACACAACACCCAATTCTAGAGAGAAGCTCACCAGAGAGAAGTTCACTTAACTCACCTGGAACACCAAAGAATAGATCTCAGCAAACTCTCAAACCCTCAAACCTTCATCCTCTACTCAGACTTCCATCACGAACCACAATTCTCACACAGGAGAAACATCAGGTGGCACACCAATGTCCTAGACAAGGTTTCACACAACCGAAAATAAATCTAACATCACAGCCACAAAGTCACCTGACTCCAGCGAGTCACTCAACCAAACACGTCACGTAGACAGAACATCTCAAAGGTATCCAACAACCTATATCAACCAAATCATAACTCCCGTGCAATAGCACGTCATTACACAACCCAATATCTCGCCATCAGATCACTAATACCAAGGCTACAAATCAACCTCAAGTCAAATACGATCTCCGTTGTCTAACAAATCAAACATGATTCCCGTGATCCGGCCAAGGGAACAGGTCGACTGACATATAGCATCAACTCCAATGCAGAACACATACATCAATTTCTTAAATCCACAATAGCAAACTTTCAAACCCAAGACACCAACCAAGACTTGCATCTTACACTTAGCAATTTTCCCACATGCAGAACTCATCACAGCTCCTCCATTCCCAACCAAACAATCGTGTCGGTCCGAACAGGCTATGCCAACCAAGGCTTCCCTAACATCATATCCTTCCTGATTCATACTTTACCACACTCTCGGGACCACCATCCACACAAACAACAGTTATGCCGAAGCACAACACTCACCACAGTCAGCAACCACTCCACGACTCCAAAAAACTCGCAGTTCCAAGTCCTCAAGCAGAACCCAAACCGGACTTACAAAGTCTACTAGAAACCCTCCATACGCCTATCATAGCCGCACTGCTCCGACAAAATTCCCACTCTGCCATGAGCAAGAAGCACAGCTATACGCACACAACGGTCAATGATCCTCAACTGATCATTGCAAAGAACGTTACGTCTCAACACCAACTCTCTTGCCTATCAAAAACAAACAGCAAAGGGGACGCAACCCATATGATTCAACTATCATACAACAAGCCACACTGACTAGGTTACCAGGACCTGTCATGTTTACCACACTCACACGTACTCCTTTACGGTCTTCCACCGTGGGAAAATACCAACCCCATCATGCAATTCTTTACAGTTCCCAACCGCGGGAGCAATCGGATCCCACGTCACACACAGAGATGCACAGATGCAGAGCATCTCGCACCACGCGTCGAATCCACGAAGTATCCGTCTTATAATCACCCAATCACGGCGACACAAGTCCCTGAGTCACAACTCCAAGGGTCACACACGGGCACAAATCCACTGAGATTCCACAGTCTCAAAACACAACCAAATCTGAACCAATCAGGAACCTTGCATCTCCATCCAATCGAGATGAAACAACTCACACCAGAAAATTGTCTACAAGACAATCGCCTACAAGAAAACTCTCTCTCTCCTTCCATCCAAAGGAAAGAAAAAGGCCAACAAGAAATCAAGACCCAACCTTTGCATACTGCCAATACTCATCAGCACTTAGCTCTAAGAATTTTGTAAGTCCTACCTCGAGGCCACATTGACAACAGTCACATAGCTACTGTCAGCTCCAATCATAATACTCAGATCATCCGCTACATCAAGCTCTCAACGCTCCGACCTCATTCACACATGTGAACACCATCCACCCGCATACTTGGTACAACACATACCATTGCGCCCAGAACCTCACTTCACAAGGTTGCGCTACACAACCTAACTCCTGCTAGGCAAACCACAAGCACGTCACTGCCTCGAGCTCACTGTCCAAGGCACAGCATCAAACAAAGGGAACCCAATCCTGAGACCATTCATCCAGAGTTACCAATAACTCCCACAACCATGCAGACACCTTCCGCACTTCCGTTCTCAAAGCACACATCGGTTACAGGCATCGTACCCTACGATTTCTTACCTATCACCCCAGGTTAGCCAAACCACACGGTACAAAACTGAACCTTATTACTCCACGCTTCGTTCCCATGGAAAAACAACATACCCATCTATGAACCTAAGGTGGAACATAAACAACCTCCAGACATATCATATCCGGAAAACGTCATCTCAGCACTAAACCAACCACATAAACCTCGCACGGTTCCCAAACGCGATCTCCTGATCACTAGGATATCGACCAAACCACTGACCTACATTCCCATGGGAATCTCATAGAACCGATACTCGTTGCAGGAGCCCTTACACATTCCTATACAGCCATAACCCGTGCTCTTCCCGGCATAACTATAATTCATACTCATTCCCATATCCTTGAGCTCACTCACTCGGAACTCAATTTTCAAACCTCAAAAGGTATACAACGTCTAAGGTCATAAGACTACTCAGACTACCAACGACATCCTGCTGACCACCATCGATATCCTGACTACCATAAAATATCTCCAAAATCACACGTTCTGCTATTTCAACATACGCTCGGCCAAGGATCTCTACGCTCCCATCCACTATGTTCCCATCTATATCTCGTCCTGAGTACACGGTTCAAGACATAGCGTGGCTCACGACGTATCTAATCCATCACACGGCCAGAACCACGTATACCAAGACTTCGAAGGGTTATCGCTATCCTCAATCCAATCACATCGACGGATTCTCGGGGTCTCCAATACCTCATCACCCGAATATAACTACAACTCTCGAGAGAAGTCAGCTATCCAAGTCAAAGCCATCAAACATACTTCGACTATACCTGAACAAAACTCTGCTCAAACAATCAACGGTTTGCCAACCGAGGCCAACCTCACACTGCTAATCCCAACTCACTGATGAGTTTCACAACATACCAAGCAATCGACGCTCAATCCATAACCCTGCTTCAACAACTGATAGCAACCGAGTCGCATAACCAAGACCCAAACCACAGTCTCGTCGCCTCTAAGGGTGTACATGTCGTATATGAAGAAAGCATGAAACACGAAAATCTAAGTTCGATCTATCATGTTACTTTTACCACATACCACATAGTCATGCTAACACATAGCCACGACGATCATGTAGACACAACACTGATACCGAGGAGAACCGACAAGAATGACGCGTCACTTTGGATAACCCACTTAGATTCCCTGCTACAAAACCCCTTCCATGAAACGCGATTCAAACTTAGCTCCCAAGTTTGTTAGTCCAAATGCCCGAAGGCAAGACTAATCAATCCTAAGGTCCAACCTCCATGCTCACATATACACGACGTCAACGTGCTCATATTCCGAACACAGGCAACCAAGCACACACGCATCCTCACAAGGTAACACACCATCTTCCCACAGCTCATAGGTATTCGAGCACAGAGCTCTAATACCAAGTTGTCACGCCCCATACTCCAGCTCACGCGCAAGGCGACCAAACAACACCAAACCGCCCAAACAAAAGGGATTTAAAACCAGAGGACCAAACAACACCAAAACCTTCGTAAAAACATACTACCGAGGGTTTATTTGAGTTAAAACAGTAGCTAAAAGACTACAGTTACAGTCCCACATGCTAAGCCTTTAAAAACAAAATACGTGTTTGAATAAGAAAAATATTTTCGTTTTAAAAGAAGTTTATGCCATTCTAAAATCTACCTCAAAGCACAAAAGTTTATGTGAAGAAAAAATTATTTAAAAATCCCGTTTGCAAACTGTTGATCCCAACAACGAAAAACGTAGTATGAAACCACGAAAAATAATAACCAACCCACGGTTCTCTCGAAAGCGTTAAAACATGCATACATCTATATCATAGTATACGATTTACAACATGTTACAAATAAACATGAAACATATACAGCAGGTATAAACTACCTATCAAGACAAAACAGACGTCTTGTCATCAGCCACCTCCAGGCACCACCGGGTCAACCAATAGGACCACACTTACCTGAAAAAGGTTTTACAGCAAAATCCCACATCGTGAATCAAATCCCAATAGAACATAGACAGTAAAGCTGTAAAGTAGGCTATGCAATTACGCACACACAGGCTCAACCACGGGTGCCAAAAAGATTTTTCTTCCAAAATCACAAGTTTTCCGTCAGACTATCACGAGTCTCAAAAAGGTTTTATCTCTAAAACCCCACATATTTCCATCCTTCAAACTATGCATATCATCCTAACAAATATCATGCCATAGTTCAGGGAAAGTTATAAATAAAATAGTAGTCAAAACATGATTTTTGTTCACCAGGATCATACAACTGGAATCAAAATATTATTTTTCACTCGGAACACAGCCGAGGAAAAATAAAATGGTAAAACAATTTTCCTCCGCTCGGGTCACACAGCCGAGGAGAACACAGTAAAATGAAATCCTACGTACCGACTTTGCCACATCGACAAAGGAAACAATTATAGACTCTCGTCCATTACCCTCGACCCGCAGGTTTAGAAATGACAAGCTCTATACGGAGTCACAACAACGACGCCATTAACGGAGGCAACCAAACCACTCAATTTACGGAAATAATCCGAAGGTACAGAGCACCTACTGTTTAATTTACGGGACCTGAGCCCGAGGGAATAAAGCACCCAATCACACTCAATTTACGGGGACTAACCTGAAGGTATAGAGCACCTACACTGCGCACGTTTTCGGACTTACACCGAGGAACAATGGAAGCCCAACTCAACAATACCCACTGTCACGGTACATCTATGGAAAATATTTAAAAAAACCCATCGTAGCTCAACTACGAAAACCCAAAAAATAGTTTATACATCACATTTCTAAAAGAGATCCAATCCATCAAAATGGAGAACAAAAACCATTTCCACAAAACGTTTAAAAGGTGAGTCTCAACCCCATAGGTTAGCTCCAAATCTCCAAAAGCACGTTTTTCACCGTTTTCCACCGTTTTCACAAAATACATCGTTTTCAAATCTCTTTGAAAACCACGGATGTCAACACATCCGAATCACGTATAAAAACCAAGAAATGGCATAAAAACCCACTTTTTACCCAAAAATCGAGGTTTACACATGAAAGTCATGTTTGATGCATATCTATCCGGTATAAGCATACACAATTACATATATCATACAGCAGTAGGGTCTAAAATCCTACCTCGGCGAGTCAAAACTTGAATCCTTGAAAATCAAATCTTGTTAGAACGAGAATCTGTCCAGATATATACGAAGCCCCTAGCACCAACATCGAGGATCCACTGTCGGATTGCTGAAATGTGAGCCTTGGGCCCTCAGAAATCTAAAGAGAAGGCAAAGGAAACCAAAACTTAGCTTAGAAGAAAGCTCCATCAAAATATCTCAGCCCCTGATATTTATAGAAAAACTCTAAAAATCCACCAAAATCCTCGATTCAGTCGACTGGACCCCCACTCCAGTCGACTGAACAGCCTACTGGAAACATGAAAATTACCCAGCGCCACAATCCAGTCGATCGAACCTCAAGGCAGTGTGTTTTTCTGCGTAAAAACTAATTTTCCAGCCTTAAACCTAATCAAACAAGCCTCAACGGAACCCGAACAAACATAAAACTCATACGCACCTGTTGTTCTACTGTGAAGAAGCACAAACCCCAACGCCCAAGATCAAAGATTAACTCTAACTCCGTCAATCCTGAAATTATTCCAAAAAATAAAATAGGTCAGGATCTCGCATTCTTCTTCTCTTCGACTCTTTGTTTGCTGGCTGAGGCCCATTCCTTGGAAGCTCGTGCTCTCTCATCCTTGGCTTCAGTAGCGGCCATTGCTTCATATCTAGCAGCTAGTGCAAGGTCTGCTTCGCGTTTGAGATTAGCTGTCTTCTTTTCCTTGGTCTCCTTTGGCTTGAACTGATTGGCCCAAGCTTGTTTGATCCATTGTAGATGCTCTTCGACTTTTTGAGAGTTTGCGTGGATGGCAATAGCAATGCCTTGATCATATTCCTTTCGACCTTGATGCAGGATTTCCTTATTGCAATTTACAATGGAGATAATATTGTCATCCATAGTTTTGCATAGAGCTCTCCCGACATCCGTGGCATTTTCAACATCTCGCCGAAGGCTACGGTTAGTTTTGTCAAGGTGCTTAACTTTTTCAGAGAGGAAAGAGACAGTTTAACTTAGATCAAAAAGTCTTAATCGACATTTACTTGAAATGAAGAGAGGGATGAGGATAATGCTTGAATCAAGGAGACTACCTTAGATAGATCAACATTAATTAGAGCAGAGGAGGAGGCAGATGGAGTAGAGGCATATGTGGGAGGAGGAAGAGGAGCATAAATGGGACCAGGAGTATCAGAAGGACCATAAAAATTAGGTCGAGCAGGAGGAGTATCAAGATCTACATGAATTGGAGAAACATCTCGAGGAGGAGGAGGAGTTCTAGTGGAGGAGGGGGTACCACGTCGGGATGTAGTCCAAACTCCATCAACATTTGTAATTTGCATATGTTTGAGAGTGGAACTACTTTACAAGTCGTGTTTTGAAAAGGGTACCACCTTTTCCTCAGACAAGTTTACGCCAAAATGACGAAAAACTCGAGTAAGATACATGTCGTGGGGGAGAGAAGAGTTTGATTTGCTGTGAGAGTGCAACATGTGAAAAATGAATAAAAAGCCTAGGTCTAGGCTCTTCTGTTCAAGAATACACCGCATAATGAAAATGTGCATGTATGTGACATCTTTAAATTTTTTCATTTGTGATAGGAAAATACGATTTATTATGTGATACAATATGCGCATTTCTGGTTTGAGAGAATTAGCCTCTAAGGACTTGGTGGTGTCAATATCATCATTCTCAAAAATACTATTCACAGACTCAAAAAAAAAAAAGAAAAACCTTCAAGATAATTGGGTTTTTTGTTATAGGGAACACAGATTTCCCTACTGGAATGCTAAGAATCTCATTTAAAGAAGAGGGAGTCAAGACAATATTGACACCATTCACCCATGTGGTGATGGTGGTGGTCAAAATCAAAGATAGGTGAAAGTGAGCATAAAAAGATTTCGCAAGTGTGGGATAATAGGGTTCGCAGAGTTGTAGGAGCCTTTCCCACCAAAGACTTGAAAAGAGATTCTTGAATTCAATTTTAATAGAGTCAAAGAAAGAAAAATTTATGCTACGACCGGGAACGAGTTTTCAATTCACAAAAGATGCAAAATATAGGTGACGAATTTTGGGGGTTTTGAAATTGATTACCTTCACCATAGCTACGTTTTTCAATACCATCTTCGCTGTCGTCGCCATCGTTGGACCCGTCGTTGTCTTCTTCTTTTTCAACGATCTAGAGTTTGGCAAACCCGCTTCGACCGATCATTTAGTGCCTTTTCCCATTATTTTCGGAGGCATTGTGAACGGTTTGGGTTAGATTTGGGAATCAAAGGAAGAAGGAGATGAGGAGTCGACACAAGTTTTTGAAAGAAAAAAGTGTAGGAGATGAACAGTTTTAGAGAGAGAGAGGAAAACGATGTGGCGGTTGGGGGACCAACGCCTCTATATATAGGCATAAAGATTTGTGTCGACACAAATGTTAATTGGTGTTGACACTTTTCTTTTGCAAGTGTGGGTATCGAAAACAAGAAATGGTGTCGACACATTTTCAGAAAGTGTCGACACATTCAGCTCTTTGGGTGGACACTGTGAGACCCTGTATCGTTTTATTTTGATTATATATGCATATTCGGTGTTTTGACGCCTTTTTGACATTTTTTCTTTAATATGCGTATACGTGTTTTGATGCATGTTTTGATTTATCTGAGCGTACGGGGTTGTTTCCGGGGGTTGTCAGGCGTTACAGTGCAAATTTCAAAAATTCAAAAAAAAAGATATTTTGGAGACCTATAAATATCAGGAGTTAGATATTTTCAAAAGATATTTTCAAAACTTAGCTATTAGGTTTCCTCCTTTTTCTCTCCCCTTCTCTCTAACTTCTCGGGGGCTTTGGGCTTGGTTTTTGACGGATTAACAGCCGATCCTTGTTATATGTATTGTGCTCTACGCATCTATCCGGACGGAATTCAATTTCGACGAAGCTCAATTTTACACGCGGATCGAAGCGTCGAGTTCTTGACACACCGAGGTAGGATCTCAGATTCTACTGTTGTATAAGGGTGTTATATGTAATCTTATGCATTTTTACCGGTTAAAAACGCATGAAAAAGGTGTTTATGTTCGATAAAACGGGTTTTTTCTTTAAAACCATTTTTCGTTGTTTCGGTTCATTGAAAATGGATTTTCGAGAGTTCCTTTTCAGACTTTGAGGTTGTTTTGGGTTTGATTATACCCATGGGTATCAAAATCGGTGTTTGGAGGCTTTGATTTTAAGTTTATACATGCTTTGAGGAGTTAGAAAACCTTTTTTGGGCTTAGAACAGAAAACTAGGGCATTCTGGAGCTTCAGTTCACACTTAAGGGCGCTCAAACACCTAGCGGGTGCCTATCGAGCGCTACTCACTGGTTGAAGGGCGCTCAAGGGCCTAGCGAGCGCCCAGCGAGCCCCGGGTCCGCAGGGCCATTTTCGGGCAATTTTCTTTTGCTCATATCTCCCTCATCCGGACTCGGAATTGGGTCGTTTTTTTGTTCAAATTGAAGCCCCGGAAGTATTCTTTCCAATGATACCTCTCTCACTTTCAAATTCTTTTTCAAGAAAATGTTATGAACAAAATAGTGAGAGTATTTCAAGATTTTCTTAGCCATTTATCACCCGTTTTTGGCCAAATGTCATGTTTTATGTTTAAACCTTGTTTTTTTTTGGGTAAAATCATGTTTTGAGCTTTTCTTCATTTATTACATGATATGACTTGTGGACGTTCATAGCTTTCAAAAGGTGGTTCGAAAATGGAGTTTGGGAAAGATTTTGAAAAACGTGTTTATTGGAGGTCTGGAGCTAACATTTAGGGTTGAGTCTCATCTTTGAAAATATTTTTGGCTTGATCTCCATGTTAATGGATGGATCTTTGCTCGGTTATGGAAATGGTTTTGATTTTGAAAAATGATTATCTAGATGTACCGGGATAGCGAGTATTGGCACGAGTTGTCCTCGGTGTAAGTCCAGAAACGTGCGCAGTGTAGGTACCATTATCCTTCGAGGTAGTTCCCGTAAACAAGGGGTGGGTGCTCTTTTCTCTCGGGCTGTCGGGCCCGTAAAGTTAGCTCTTACGTTATTGTGCTCCGTATAGAACCTGTATGTATCTTACTGGTCTCATGATGTATGGGGATTAGATACTGGATAGGAGTCTATCGTTGTTACCTTTGTCGTGTGACGGAGTCGGTACATAGGATCTCATTTTATCTTTCTCCTCGGCTGTGGTCCGAGTGGAGCGAACTGGTCTTATCCTTCTCCTCGGCGGTGTGGCCCGAGTGGAGCAAACTATTTTTATCCTGTTTTCCTCGACTGTGCGTTACGAGTAAAAAATCACGTTTTGGTTACAATTTTCTTTAACTGTTGCTTGCATTAGTTATATTGCTTGATTTCGGCTTGTGGTTGAGTTAGCTTCCACCATAAGATTACATATACTGCTTTACAGATTTGTAGTCTGTTTCTATTGGGTTTCGGCTCACGTAGTGAGATTTTCTATATGAAACCTTTTTCAGGCGATGACAAGCATGTTGATCTAGAGTAGATCCTGTGGTGCCTGTGGTGACGGATGATGGAAGACCTTAGCAGTTTTCCTTTTTAGTTTGCCTGTTCCTAAAGGCCGATTTTGTACGCCATAAGGTGATATACTTATGCATGTGACACAGGATGTTTACTGTTTATGAGAGATGCATATTGGGTTTTCTTCTAATTTCAACAGGTGAATTTGAATGTATGAAAATCTATTTTCATAAAACTGATGTTTGATAGATTTTCACGTGACCTTGGGTTTTGGGGCGTGACAACTTGGTATCAAAGCTCTGGGTTTGAATACCTAAGAGCCATGGGAAGAGGGTTTATCATCTGGTGAGATTGACTATGTATGCGTGCTCGCATGTGTGTAAATAGTTTTATAACATGCTGTTAGCTTCTGAGCTTAACTGTTGTGAATATGTGGGTTTGGAGGTTGAATCTGGGGATGGATTAGCCTTGCCTTCGGGCATTTGGATTAACAAATTTGGGACCCAAGTTAGAGATGCATTTGGCCGACGTGTTTTCTAGCAGGAAACCCGAATAGGTTTCCCAAATTGACGCGTCCGTCTTGTTGATTCTCCTCGGTATGTGAGACATATTTATATAACCTTAAGTGGCTACGTGCTAGCATGCTTACATGCGTTATGTGTTTATGTTACGTAGTAACATGTTATAGGAAGCTTATTCTGTTATATTGCTTTCATATAGAAGTATGTCCATACGGGGAGTGCGGGGACGAGGTCATGGCCGAGGTCGTGCATATGTTCAGGTTCTAGAGGAGGGAGACATTCATGCCCCACAGGAACAGGTGGGCGGTGCTAACGTCATGCAGGAGATGCTTACTACCATGAGAGCTATGGCTGAGGCATCTAGGGCTGGAGTGAGGGTTCCTGAGCCAAGAGCCTCTGTGGCTATAAGGGAGTTTCAGCAGTTGAATCCTCCGACCTTTTCTGGGGAGCCGGACCCTAGAGTTGCTACTGAGCGGTTGGAGGTGACCACAGCTATCTTTGATACTCTGGATATCGAGGAGGATACCTTGCCTATGCGGTTGGTAGTGTTCCAACTGTGGGAGGATGCTAGAGAGTGGTGGAAGTTTGCCAAGACCACGGTGGATGGTATGTGGGTTGCTTTCACTAGAGTCTTCTTGGAGAAATATTTCCCGAGGTCTTCGAGAGATACATACCGAGAGGAGTTCCTTTCCCTTGTTCAGGGGAACCTTTCTGTGGTCAAGTACGAGGCCAAGTTGGCGAGTCTGTCGCGGTTTGCAGCAGAGATGGTATCTACATAGGAGCTGCACACTAGGAGGTTTGAGAGGGGCCTTCGACCTACCATTAAGGGCAGGATTGTGGTTCTGGGTTTAGATGTGCATATTGCGGTGGTGGAAGCCGCTATCTGAGTAGAGAACTCGTTAGCAGAGAACCGCAGGGCTAGAGAGAGTGGGAGTCAGCAGGGCAGTGGGGATGCACAGTTCCAGGGGCGCGGGAAAAAGCGCCAGAAGTCGTCTGGACCTAATTCTCATTTTGCCGGATCTTATCAGCAGCAGTCATCCACACCTACACCTTCAGCAGCCTCGACAGGGAGGCCAGAGCAGAGAGGGTTGATTTGTTACCGATGTGGACAGCTGGGACATCGTTTAGTGGAGTGCCCACATAAGGGCCCAGTACAGAGTTCGGCATCTATCCAGCCACAGCCAAGAGACCCACCTATATGCTTTGGGTGTGGTCAGCCTGGGCATATTCGCAGGCTCTGTCCCTGGGAAGGGAATATTCAGAGTGCGATGGGAGTGCCAGTTGCTCCATCGAAACAGAGACGACAGACTTCTCAGTAGCCTAGGGCCCAGACGTCTAGGTTTGCAGAGGGAGGCACTTCAGCACAGTCTGTGAGGCAGCCGACGACTCAGGGTTATGGTGGGCAAACCAGACCACCACAGGCCAGGGCTTATGTTCTTGCTGGCCGTGGTGCTTCCAAAGCACCAGTGGCATCTGATGCTGCAGCTACTCCACCCATGATTAGAGGTACTCTTCTAGTCTTTAGATCATGGGCCAGTGTTCTCATCGACACGGGAGCATCACATTCATTTATATCATCTGCTTTTGCATCTGCCTTGGGGTTAGAGATGGAGTGGTTGGGTATCACTTTGAGTGTAGAGACCCCAGTCAGTGGGAGTGTGAGGCTGAGTCTTGTTTGTAGATCTTGCGTGCTAGAGGTCGTAGGTCATTGTTTAGAGTTTGATTTTATCATTCTAAACATGACCACGTTTGATGTCATCTCAGGTATGGACTGGCTAACTAGCTATGGTGCCTATATAGATTGTGAGCGACGGAGGGTGTCGATCTGTACGCCGGAGGGTGACTATTTCTACTTTATGGGTGATCGGGATGAGGGCTTGGTGTCTATGCCCGGTGTTGTTCGGGCTAGAGGGAACTTGGGTTTCCTCTTTTCTACCCTCAAGTTGGAGGAGCCAGTTGGGGTTCGAGGGGTGCTACCCCCTGTGGTGTGTGACTATCCAGATGTCTTTCCTGACGATCTGTTTGAGTTACCACCAAGCCGTGGCGTGGAATTCTCCACTGATCTTGTTCTAAGAGTGGCTCCCGTCTCTATGTCGTCTTACCGCTTTGCACCTGCTAAGTTGCGAGAACTCAAGGTACAGTTGCAGTAGTTGCTGAACAAGGGGTTTGTGAGGCCGAGTACATCACCGTGGGGAGCTCCAGTACTCTTCGCGAAGAAGAAGGATGGGTCTTTGAGACTGTGTATGGACTACAGAAGGCTGAACCAGGTGACGGTGAAGAACATGTATCATATGCCTAGGATTGACGGCCTGTTTGATCAGCTGAGAGGATCGTGCTGCTTTTTGAAGATTGACTTGAGGTCAGGATATCCTCAGCTCAGGATTAGGGACAAGGACATAGCGAAGACCGCCTTTCGGACTCGCTATGGTCACTATGAGTTTTTGGTCATGCCGTTCAGTTTGACGAACGCCCCTGCGACATTTATGGGCTTGATGAACCGCATCTTCCATCCTTACTTGGACAGCTTTGTGGTGGTATTCGTGGATGACATTCTGATTTATTCACCCACGAGGGAGATGCATGAGGAGCATCTGCATGTTATCTTGTAGCTTCTAAGAGAACATCGCTTGTATGCGAAGTTTGAGAAGTGTGAGTTCTGGATGACAGAGGTGAGATTCCTTGGACACGTGGTGTCAAAGGATGGGGTATTAGTAGACTCGACGAAAACTGATGCCGTGATAGATTGGCAGCGATCGAAGAACGTATTTGAGATCCGCAGCTTTCTGGGTCTAACAGGTTATTATCGGCAGTTCGTCAAGGAATTTTCTAGGTTAGCAGCACCGATGACGCGTCTAACACGGAAGGGAGTTATATTCTTATGGAGCGAGTCCTGTGAGTCAGCTTTCCAGGAGCTGAAGAGGAGATTGACTACTGCGCCAGTGCTGATCATTCTAGAGAGAGGTTTAGGGTATACTGTATACTGTGATGCGTCACATGATGGGTTGGGCTGTGTTTTGATGCAGGGAGGCAAGGTTGTGGCATATGGTTCTCAACAATTGACGACACACGAGACGAGCTACCCGATGCATGATCTGGAGTTGGCAACTGTGGTCTTCGCTTTGAAGATATGGCGGCATTATCTATATGGTGAGCACTTTGAGGTCTTCTCTGATCACAAGAGCTTGAAATACTTGTTTTCACAGAAGGACTTGAATCTTTGCCAACGACGTTGGATGGAGCTGCTGGGAGATTACGACTTTGATTTGCAGTACCACCCGGGAAAGGCAAACGTCGTAGCAGATGCGCTCAGTACGAGATCTCATGGCTCGTTAGCTTCTGTGGCTATGCGAGAATGGGATATGCTTGGAGATGTTGGGGAGTTTGATCTGTGTCTCGGAGAGACAGAGGCAGGTGCGACCTTATATTTAGTAGCTTCACAGCTCGCATTGGTTGCACGTGTGTTAGAGGCTTAGCGGACCGATCAGGAGGCTCAGATGATACGGGACTACATTGCTAGTGGGAAGGACACAGTAGGATGGACGATAGGCCCATATCAGAGTTTGAGGTTGACAGGGTGACTGTTCGTGCCAGAGTCGTGCCGTGCCGAGGTTCTACATGAGTTTCATCATTCACGTCTTGCAGTGCATCCGGGAGGCACGAAGATGTATCATGACTTGCGTCGTCAGTTCTGGTGGACGGGAATGAAGAGGGACGTGATTCGATTCGTTTCTCGATGCCTTACTTGTCAGCAAGTAAAGGTAGAACACCAGAGACCGAGAGGATTATTGCAGCCTTTGCCTGTATCTGAGTGGAAGTGGGAGCACATCGTGATGGATTTTGTTTTAGGACTTCCTTGATCACCAACGGGACATGATGCTGTTTGGGTCATGGTTGATAGGCTGACGAAGTCAGCACATTTTCTTCCCATTCGAGTGAGGGATTCAGCAGACAGACTAAGGAGGTTGTATATTCGGGAGATAGTCCGTCTACACGGAGTACCGGTGACTATTGTTTCTGACCGAGACCCGCGCTTTACATCACGCTTTTGGCAGAGTCTTCAGACGGCTTTTGGGACGAGCTTGACTTTCAGTACAGCCTTCTACCCACAGACCAACAGTTAGTCTGAGAGGACCATCCAGATTTTGGAGGACATGTTGAGAGCTTGCGTGCTTGACTTCCAGGATTCTTGGGAGGATCACCTATCTTTGGCAGAGTTTGCATACAACAACAGCTATCAGTCCAGTATTGGGATGGCACCGTAT
>JAULJZ010043858.1:0-14124 GCA_032270985.1 Heliamphora pulchella
TTGCTTAATTTAAGGGATGTGCAAAAATAGAATATTGAGGGTATTTTCGTCAGTTAAATATAGTATGGGACTAAATATGTGGAAAAAAAATCTATAAGATTAAAACTATGTTATCAGTTGATAATAAAACTTTTACTTAAATTTTTCTTTCTTTTAAGCTTGTGTAGAACTTTTACTTAAATTTTTCTTTCTTTTAAGCTTGTTTAGAACGAAAATAATATTTTTTGTTAAAAAACAAAGTAAAGAAAGTTAAATGAATTCTGTTCTTATTTCAAATAGTCCAGCTTCAAAACACATTTTTTTCAAAGGAAAAAAACATCAGAAAAAATAGGCCAAACGGGGCGTAAGGTTCACCAAATGAAACTTTTTCAAAAACCAATAAAAATGAGGCTTGAAAATTAAGTTGTCAAGCGACTTAGCCTATGTCTAGTTTAGTTTTTTATCAGAATGTTTTGTTTAAAAATTTCTTAAAAAGCTCAGTTATTTCTTCTTATAGTAAAATAAATTGGTTTTTTCATATCTTTTTACAAAAAAAAAGTTAAAAAATCAAAAAGGCTATAAAAAGTACTAGGCCAAACACAAGCTTAATATCTTTTTTTATCCATTTTAACTTTTTTGTCTAGTTAAAAAAATTGAAAAGCCAAACGAGGCTGAAATTGATCATAAAGTGTGAGACAATGGGTGACAAAAACTAGTTGTTAAGGGGCAAGAGCACAAAGAACTGTAGATGAAAACAAGAACAAAAAAACAAGTTGCGCAAGGGTACTGTCCCCCTTTTCTATATATAATTTAGCACTTTTTTTAAGGAGAAAGAAAGAGTCTATTCATATCCTAAACATTTTGGTCCTTGTTTGACCTAAATGTTGAAAATATTGATTATTTTTGTTTTTTTTTTGAACTTTTTTTATTTTTTGACTAAATTTATTTACTTTTCCGAATTGTCTCGTTGAGATGGACCCAAAAAGTAAAAATTTTTGATCGAAAGATAAAAAAATTCTACTAAAGATGAAAATAAGTAATATAAAATTTGGCTTCTTGACTTATTTTATCTCATTTTTCTTTTTTCTGAATTTTTTTTATATTTTGATCAAAAAAATTTATTTTTCTGACTTACCTCGATGAGATAAATAAAAAAATATAATAATTTGACTAAATGATGAAAAATATTCACTTAAAACAAAAATAAACAAAATTAAATAAACAAATAAGTAATTATTCCAAATAGGATTTTTTATCTTTTTTTTAATAAAATAACTATAATAACGTTAATTAAAAAGTTAGATCTTCTCACAAAACAAAATAAAGAACAAAAAGTAAGGAGCCATTTCAATAAAAAGTACTAAAGTAAAACAAAAAAACCTACTAAGAAAATTATTCCAAACAATCTAAAATAAACTTTAATTTTTTATTTTAAAAAAAAACCCTAAACCCTCTTAAAATTAAATTTGTTAGACATTCCAAACACATCTTTAGCACATAAACGTGTCAGTGTAAGGACACTTCCCCACGATTGCAACTTGGTTTCGACAACCAGGATACTAAAAACCACCAGAAAATAAAAACTCCGATAGCGATGGCAATGAATTATGTAAAAACTATTTTCTTTTTGTTGACATGCTCAAATTATTGGCGTTGAGATAATTATTAATTTGCTTATTTATTTTATTTATTTTTTTAGTGAATTTATTTTTTTATTTAGTTAAACTATTATACTTTTTGACTCTGTCTATTAAGATGAGTTAAAAAAATAAAAAAATAATTATCAATATATGGAAAAAGTTTAAAAAAATAAAAAACAAAAATAAGCTAAAATAAGACAACAATTCAAATTCTATGTTATTTATTTATGTTTTTAGTAAAAAAAATTTCATCTTTTTAATAATCTTTTTATCAGTTCGTATAGAAATGATTTTAAAAAGTAAAAAAATAGTCAAAAATTTTAAAAAGTCCCAAAAAAAAAAAAAAACTTTCCAAAATTTAGCCCAAATGGGACCAAATTCTTATGGGAAAAAAATCAACACATTTCAAAGAGGGCTTATTGTGTTAGAACAATATTTTATAATCTCTATTTTTTAGAATTAAGATAATATTAAATTTAAGCAATTAAAATAATATAGTACATAAATAATATAAAGTATGAAAATATATTGTATGTGAAATTGTGAGACGTGCTGAACACTATCTTAAAAGCTGATATTTCTTCTCACGTGATTATTCAAATATAGTGTATCAACTCTAAAGTATAACTTAAATGCTCACCAGCGTTCTCTGTTGTGTTCACGTCCACTAAAAAGATTTGAACGAGTAATAAATCAAAATTGTCCACAACATATAAAATACTAAAATAGTATCATAAAACTCTTTTTTCTTTCTACTTATATTTTACCTTTTTCTCACTCTCTAAAATCTTAGAAAGTTTGGCTATTTGTTGGATAGAAAGATAATAGAATATAATTAATATAATTAAACACATTTAATTTTGTAACATAAATATAATAATAAACATAATAAATAGGCTACTTATAAAAGCAGCCTATTTAAATTTGTAACGGATAGAAATAATTACATAAATAATTTTTGTTTTAAAACTTTAATAAGTAATAATAATTAATCTTTATTTTTAATATTTTATTTTTATTAAAATTCTCCAACATATTGTACCCCCTCAAGTTCAACAATGTAATAATGTTATAATAATTAAACTATTGTATCAAATTAATTTATCAAATAATGTGACATAATTACAAATATTGAATATAAATAAAATTTACGTGAAACTCTTGTATTATCAATACTTGTGATTATGGAAAATTATATAATAGAACAATTCAATATAATAATTTGGTCATTGTAGTGTAGCTTACTGTCCTATGCGATAATTTACTATCGGATGATGATACTATTGGTGATGAATGATATTATTGTTATACCAAAACTTTTAGGAGTAGGTTATGTTTTCTATTTTTTTTGCATTCTAGTAAAAAATAAAAATGAAAAAAATAATTATTTAATAATTTAGTGTTTTTAATTGGCTTTTAGAAGAAAATTGTTGGGCTATGTTTTTGATTTTCTAGCTATGGTTTCGAATTCTTGTAAGTTTTGTTTGAAAAAAACGACATCAATTATTGAAATTGGCTTGAAATATGTAAATAATATTTTTTTTTGTATTTTCATATCGGTATTAAGCTTTAAAAAAAATAATTGTAAAAGTAGGCTTTTGGTTGAGCTTAACCAATCGTTTTTTAAAAAAAAATTGTATTAATGAAAGGGCTAAGGAAAACCCTTTCATTATTAGTTATTCTTGTAATACTAAGGGGATGTTTGGCGAAACTAGTGCAATTAGTTTTTATTTTTTTATTATTAATTTTAATTACAAGTTACAAGTTATATTTTATTCAAATATTTATAATTTTTGCTACAAGTTATAACAATTTTTTTCTTTTATATTTTGTTATAAATTATAATTTTTACTAAACACTCACAACTTCTATTACAAATTACAATTTACAAAATATTAATTTTAACAATCACAAACACTACTAAATAGTTGATATCACGTAATATCTTTAATAAATAAATAATCAGGATCAACTCTTATTTTTAAATCACTCAACAAAAATAAAATTTGTAATCATAAAATTAAATAATAATATTACATAAAATTATTACATAATATTACTTCAAAAACATCTATTATTACATGAAATAAGTACTGCCAAAGGTTGCACTGAAATCCAATTCTGCCGTCAAACCAAATCTCTCATATAATTGTAAGCTCGATTACCTTCCTGATGCAAATCTGTCAGCGAAATTTAGGCAGTGTCAGCAAATAAAACGGTGGCGTACAACGGTACATGACACCACCTGCATTCATTGCTGGACCATATCATTAATGGTTAATTACACTGACCTCCCTTTTAATTTTTAAAAAAAATAAAATAATTTTTTTTTTAATTTTTAAAATGTCGTTAATCTCTCTTCAAATTTAATTTTTACATTAAATTAATTTAACCGCTAAATTTTTGCTCTATTGCGCATTATTTGACGCTTTTTTTGAACAATTTTTTATGATTCAATTCGTTCATTACGTATAACTCTTCGAGTTTATTTAATTTATAAAATTTTAAATTCATCTGATATCTGTAACTAAATAATTGAGTAACATTTATTTAACAATATTTTTTAAATTATAATTTTTATTTATTTATTTATAAAATATTATTAGTAGATTTTAGTCAATCACGTAATTACAGATATTAGATGAATCTGAATTTTTATATGCTAAATAGACTCGAAAAGTTTTACGTAAAAAACGGATTGAATTATAAAAATTTGTTCAAAAAATACGCCAACAAGACACAGTTGAATGAAAATTTAACGATTGGACTAATTTGATGCAAAAGTTAAACTTGATGGGAGGTTAGTGACATTTCAAAAATCACATGAGAGATTTTTGTTTTTGTCAGAAACCAGAGGGAAAGTGTAATTTACCCTATCATTAATTACTATCAACAATAATGGCCTTGAATGGGTAAAAATTATTTATTGGCTTTTTTTTATCGTAAATTTTTTGTTTTTAATAAATTTTTTTATTATTTAGTCTAACTATTATACTTTTTAGACTCATTTCATTGAAACGAGCCCAAAAAGTAAAAAATCTTAATCAAAATATAAAAAAATTCAAAAAAAACAAAATTAAGCAAAATTAAACCAATAAGTCAAATCGAATGTTACTTATTTTCGTCTTTAGTGAACTTTTTTCATATTTTGATCAAAATTTTTACTTTTTGAGTTCATATCATCGAAACGATTTGAAAAGGTACAAAAATTTAATCAAAAATTAAAAAGAATTCAGAAAAAACAAAAATAAGCAAAATGTTGCTTATTTGCCCGTGTAAGGCCAATCTCTAAAAAGCTCTTTTTAAATATTTAACTTTTTAAAAGAAATAATTAAATTATTTGAGATAATGACTTTTAAAATGTTGTATGGTAATATTTTGTTTGTTTTATTTGTTCTTAAGATTTTTAATATGTTTTCATTTTTACTTTTAAAAAGTGTAGTGTTTGAGATTGATGGGCAAATAGTCACAAGCCAAGCAAGTTAAAATCTTCAAAATTATCATTTCAGATAATTATGAGCTCGTTTGATAATCGGTATAGTTTGAGTTGAATTAATAATAAGGTGAAATTAGTATAAAAATTAATTAGTGTGTTGGATTTGGTGTTTTGAATTTCTACACATTTTTGTCCGAACAAGCGTCTGAAAAGTGTATTATGTTAAAAGGTGAAGAAAGTCATCACCAAGACAGACTGATCGATTGGTTTGAGACTGATCGATTGAACTGCAGAGAAACTGAGAGCAGTCAAAGACTAATTGATCGGTCTGTAAACCGATCGAGCAGTATGCTCGGGACTACGCTTTTTAAACTCTCAGTTGGGTTTGCCTTGAAGTATATATAAAAGGGATTATGATCAGAAACCCTTTAAGACGCATCATACACTAGAAAAGCTCAATTTAGAGACCCGATAGTGTAGATAGAGGCTCAATTTATGACCAGAGATAGAGGGTGAGTTCTTACAATTCTTATTGTTCATAGTTAATTATTTCTCACTGCTCGTGAACGTAGGTAGTCAGTCGAACTACATATATTCTTATGTTTCTGTGGTTGTTCTTGTTCTGTATTTGCTTTGTGTAAATTGAAGTCTACGTGAGTATCCGCAACCCAACTAGTATTGGGGGGATTTATGTCTTTAAATCCGAGTGAGGTCGAATTAGTAATGAGTTCGAATTAGTTTTATACATGTTTGGTTTGCATTGGATTAAATAATGGATTCAATCATATCTTATTTGATTTGCATTATGGGATTGGATTAAAATTATTATTTTTTAATTTTACCCTTGCATTAAATAAATTATAAAACACTGTCTAATTGTTCTTCTTTTTCTTTTTTATTTTTCATACTAGTTCAGTACACTAACAATAAAATATATTTTTTCCCTTGTTTTTCCCCCAGTTAAACCTCCAACAAGGCCCCAACGCATACCCAAACAATTTGCATATTGGTTCAATATATTAATTTCCTTTCAATATTTTTTCATACTGGTTCAATACACTCTTTCTCATTTCTTTTCTTTGGTTCTGCCCTATTTTTTTACTTCTTTTCTTTGTTCTTTCTTCCTCTGATCTCCAACTGGGCTGAGCTTGGGTTCTGCTACTAATTATGAACCAAAATTGGAAGATAGCCCAATGGGACTAATAGTTTGCCTCAAAAATGATAAAAGCAAACATGAACTCAGGCACCGTTTGGAATTACTAGAAAAGCTAATTTTTTTTAAAAAGCTTAGTTTTTAAGATGGCTCGTTTGGGATAATAAATTTACACGGTTTTCAAGGCAACTAAAAAAAAGCTAAATCATTTTTTTTCTCTTTTTTTTCTTCTAACATCTACATTTTCAAATTATCCCAAATACTATCACTTTTTTTATTATTCTTTTTTTTAAAAAAAATCTAAACCTTTTAAAAGTCAAGTTTAAAAGCTATACCAAATAGGCACTTAGTGGGTTCATTGGACTAATAATGCAATCCAATAGTCTAAAACTTCTATCAAATAGGGTCTAAAGATTTACTAATGAAGATATCTCTCACCTAAGGTGCAAACTGACGTGAGAACTGTTCAAAAAGTGAACATCTACGTCATTAAAGTCGAGCATTCAAGTTAACATTGGATTAAGAATTAGGTTCATTTCTCCTAATTCTGTCTAACCTCGCCACCCTAGCTTCGACTTATCAAGTTTGTTAACAATTAGGCCTCTGCCCTCTAAATCATCTAGACTATGTAAACCCAAGTCATCCAAATGTTACTCCATACCCCTACCGATATAACCTTCTCGGGTTAATGCTCATTAAGGATAGCAATGGGGCGGGGTCGGGGATGAGCTCACACATCCCCGTTCCCTATTTGATCGGGGAGAAGACGAAAAAAATATATGGAGAAAAGCGGGGAATGGGGCGGGGGCGGGGGCGCGGGCGGGGGCAGGGATATTTCGGGGGTAATTTTTTAGATTTAAGAGTGTGATATTAATTAAAGTTATAGATAATATAATAAATAAAAATAATATTTAATGAATCAATAGAACTAAAAATATAAAATGTAACAATAGAGAAGAAATACTATAAATAAATATAACAGTTTAATATTTTAAACTTTTTATATTTTAAATATATATATTTTATACGTGTATTCATATACAAAACAGTATTTATTTTATATAATCGGGGTCTGAGCGGAGAGAAACGAGGTAGAGAGAGCAAGTATCGTATCCACCTCGTTTGTTATCGAGGCGAAAAAAATCGATACATAGCAGAGTGGAGACGTGCAGGATCGGTGCGGGATGAGAGAAATTGCCATATCTAATACTCGTGCAGAGCATGGCATGTGTGTTCAACATGCACCACTCCATGGCACAACATACAATTAGGGTGTTGTTCATAAAATTATACCAAAAATTACCCAAATCGATATAGGCGTCAAATGTGAAGGACGCTTTGTTGGAATATTAAACTTGATTTTAAATTGAAATTTCTACACATTTTTTAGAAGGTCTTTTAGAATTCATATTTGTGTAAGTTCATGTATGTAGAGTTATAATTATATTCATATATATGTATTGAAGAGTCATTGTCATATTCATGTATGAAATACTTTAAAATTAGGAGAATTAAATAATATGCTTATCCAATCTACCCTATAAATACCTATATACTTTCATAGTTTCAAATCAAGTTAGAATAAACATTCATGCTTCATAGTATGCCTCCTCTCTCTCTCTCTCTCTTTCTCTCTCAATCTCCTTACCTCTCTTGTTGGTCATTGAATTTTCAACAAAGTGGTATCAGAGCTAAGGTGTTTGTAGTAAAGAATGACAACCAGTTTGATGGGATTTCAATTTTCTCGACTTACTAAAGACAACTTCGACAGTTGGGCAATCTGAATGAAGGCTTTACTTGGATCTCAAGATGTTTGGGAGATTGTAGAGAAAGGATATGTAGAGCCACAAGATGAGTCCACTTTGAGTCATAATCAAAAGAATGCTTTGCAAAAATCCAAAAAGAAGAATCAGCAGGCTATCGTACTCATCCATCAGTGTTTGGATGATTCTACTTTCGAGAAAGTAGCTAATGCAAGCACCGCAAAACAGACATAAGAGATTCTCCAAAATTATCACAAAGGAGTGGATAAAGTGAAGAAAGTTCGTCTTTAAACACCAAGGGGAGAGTTTGGGGCTCTTCGTATGAAAGAATCCGAGTTTGTTTCGGATTATTTCTTAAGAGTCTTAATTGTGGTGAATCAAATGAAGAGGTATGCTGATAATTTGGAAGACGCGTGCGTGGTAGAAAAAATCCTTCGCTCTTTACAGCCTAAATTTTGAGCATATTGCGGTGGCTATTGAAGAGTTAAAGGATTTGAAATCTATGACAATAGATTAACTCTTGGGATCTCTACAAGCTCATAAGGAAATACTAAAGAAAATCACTAATGAGGCCGTGGAGCATGTGCTGCAAACAAAACTCTCTTTGAGAGGGAGTGAAAGAAGACAAGAAAGAGGTGAAATAAGTCAAAGAAGCAGAGGACAAAAACGAGGACATGGACATGGACAAGCAAAAGGTAAAAAGGGTGATCGTGGCTCATCTAGCAATGATTTTGCGGAAAGAAGTCCAATCTCATCCTCACGTTGGCATGGAAAATGAAGAGGTAGAGGAAGAGAAAAAGGAAGCCATTCAAAACCAAACGAGAGAAGGTACGATAAATCTCCAGTATAATGTTATGGCTGTCATAACTATGGGCATTATTCTTGGGAATGTCAAAATACTACTGATAATTTTGAAGAAAAGCTCATCTAGTTGAAGCAAAGGAAACAAAAATAGAGCCTAGTTTGTTGATGGTTGTTAAAGAAAATGAAGAGTCGAAAAGAAATCTGTGGTACCTAGACAACGGCGCTAGCAATCAAATGTCCGGCAACAGAAGCAAATTTGTGGAGCTTGATGAATCTTAGAAATGCCATGTCACTTTTGGAGACTCCTCGAAAGTACCAATCATGAAAAAATGTACGATTTTAATTCGTTTGAAGAACAAATATCACAGAATCATGTCAGAGGTATATTTTGTTCCTAAAATGAAAAATAATATTTTTAGCTTGGGTCAACTCTTAGAAAAAGGGATGTGAAGTCCACATGAAAGACTGTTTTCTTTCCTTAAGAGATTAAAGAAATAATTTAGTTGCTAAAGTTTCTGTCACACCCTAAATCTAAGAGTCACGTAAAAAGCCCAGCGAACCACTATTTTGGGATACCACGATCCACCGAAATCGCTCGAGTCCAAACAGGCCAAGGATCAAAACGAAAATGAGATTTTATTTAAAAAATAAATAACAAAATATACCATTTGGAATAAAAAAGGGTTATCCCCAAACTTCTCCAACCAAACTTCTGCTCAAAAACAAAACAAAGTTTTAGTCACAGCGGCTATCCGGTTGAGCGCTCAGAGGCCCACTCAAGCGGTGAGACGCACGGGAGTTTTTTCCCGTCAGAAACCAGAAAATTTTTTCAAGTCTCAAAAATATACCTTAAAACATGGTCTCTGAACAGGGATTTGAATAAACAAATTATAGGGATAAAACATTTATTTGATAAGGAAATCACCCATCCGACTTGAAATAGAAGCTTTGAAAGTTTAAAACCCCAAATCAAAACAATAAGACTACTATCAACCTAAGGTTCCTCTCTCAAAACAAACATACATTCCATACATGCATAATATATCGCCTCAAATCTTAAAAAACATGCTCCCAAGAATACGCAATACATGTAACAATACATGATCCTATAACAAAATAGAAAACTACGAAAAGTCTTTCGCCTCCTCGGGCTCTACTAGATCATCTCTCGTGATCTCAGTCAATTGAATTTTTTTTTTTAAAATCCCACAATGTGAGTCGAAATCCAATAAAAATCGACTATAATAAAGCAAAGTAGGATATGAAATCATGTAGCATAATGCAAAGAACAATGCAATTGTCTCGACTTCATCAACCTCCAAATGGTCTTCCATCTTAAAAAAAAAACTATGCATTTCATACAATGCAAATAACGTTCAAAATTTAAAGAAAACAGTAACAAAACGTTAATTTTCACTCGGTTTTTACAACCGACAATGATTCCTATGTACCAACTCTGTCGCACCTAGGACAGAGGTAACAACTATAGACCCTCGTCCATTATCCTAGATTCGGCCATGCAAAAACCCGCTAGGTAATGACGAGTTCTATATGGAGTTACAACGACGCACACCTCCCACTAGGGCAACCACTTTATTTACGAGGATTAACCCGAATGAGTATAGCACCTACTTGCGCAGAATTTTTAAACTTTCACCGATGAGCAATGGCAGCCCAAATACACACGCGCTGTCATGGCACTTCTAACGAATCATTAAAAACAAACACATAACTCGACTACAAAAATATTTAAAACCATACATTAATCATGTACAAAACACCCAACAGCCTTCTGCCACATTATACATTTAACCATGGAGACCAACCAATTTTTTTAAAAATGTTTTCACTATTTCTACCAAAATGTTAAAAAATCAAAGCCCAACCCCAAAGGTTAGCCCAAAACCTCCAAACTTAGGTTTTCATAGCTTTACATAAATCCCTTCGTTTTTAAACCACCTTTTTAAAAATTACGAACATCCATACATCTACCGACTTGTAATAAACCATAACATATGCAAAATATGCTTTTTTCCAAAACAAGCATGGTTTAAACACAAAATTCAATATTTATAGTATTTTAAAATGGTAAAAAATGCATATAATAGCATGTAGGATCCTTTAACAGTAAGATAGTTTAGAATCCTACCTCGATGAGTTAAAACTCAAAGCTTTGAACCCCGATGAAAAAGCAAAGTTGTCAAAATAAAATTCCGTTTGGATGAACGCGAAGCCCTTGGCTAGGATAATAAGAATTCGCTATTCGATCATCAAAACCCAACCCCGGGCCCACAAAAAGCTAGAGAGAAGACAAAGGTTTAGTGTAGAGAGAGAAGAGAAGTTTGTAGAACAAGTTTTGGCTCAAAAATCAAGACATGAGCGGTCTTTATAGATTTTCGTGCTAGGCTATCCACTCGAGCAAATAGGGCTCCGCTCAAGCGATCCCCACTGACTAAACTCTCTGCCACAAGCCAGTTCGAGCGAATAGAGACCCGCTCAAGCACCCCCACCCTTAGCCACCTGTCTGCTCGAGCGAACAGACCACCGCTCGAGCGGCCATCGCTGGGTGAAAACCTAAATGAAAGGAGCAGAAACAAACCCACGCATGCAAAACGCATATATAAATATGTTGTTCTAAAACGAGGAAGCAATAACCAACATATCGAATAAACATTATGAAAATAAAACAAAATCGGGTCTCACAGTTTCAATGACAAAGAACATAATGTTTTTATTGAATATTGAAACGGATGTTGCTAAGTGTTTGAAAGCAAGTGTGAAAGATATGTCATGGCGTTAGCATTTTAGATTCGGACACTTGAATTTTGAAGGATTAAAGTTGATGGCTCAGAAAAATTTGGTACATGGCTTGCCTTCTATTAACTATCCAAATCAGTTATGCGAGGGGTGCTTAGTCGACAAACAATTCCAGAAGTCCTTTCCAAAAGAAGCAACTACAAGAGCCACGAGGCCGTTGGAAGTTGTGCATGCAGATGTTTGCGGTCCAATTAAGCCATCATCTTTTGGTAAAAATAACTATTTTCTGCTTTTTGTTAATGACTTTAGTCGGAAAACTTGAGTTTACTTTCTGAAGGAAAAATCTGAAACTTTTGGAGTTATCAAGAAATTTAAGGCATTGGTTGAGAAGCAAAGTGACTTTAAAATTAAAGTTTTGAGATCCAATAGAAGAGGCGAATTCACATCAAATGAGTTCAAGAACTTCTGTAAAGTTAATGGAATTTGCCATCCTTTAACGGTTCCAAAATCACCGCAACATAATGATAATATATATAGGGTCATAATTATGTTCATGTATATGTATTGAAGAGTCATGATCATATTCATGTATGATATACTTTGAAATTATAAGAATTAAATAATAGACTTATCCAATCTACCCTATAAATACTTATATACTTTTATAGTTTCAAATCAAGTTGGAATAAATATTCAAGTTTCATAGTATTCCTCTTTACTCTCTCTCTCTCAATCTCTTTACCTCTCTTATTAGTCTTTGAATTTTTATTACACTTGACACGACCCTAACATCAACATTCTTCTTCTTCTCGAAATAACCCAAAGTTCTTTCTCTATTATCTTTTTTTATATGTTTTATGAATATTTCTTGAAAGATTGTTGACCAATATACCATGTCGGTACTCAATGACCAATATCCCATGTCCGTACTCAATGACCTCTCTTTTTGGCTTGGAACTCAAGAGTGCCCCAAAACTAGAAATCAAAAGGGGATATCATTAGAGACAATTTTTAAGCTTTTTAACCTTTTGAAAAAATTAATTTATTTTATTGTGAGCGTTGTTAATTTATTCAATAAAAAGTTAAATAATTTGAGACATGATTTTTTTTTTGAAAAAAAAATTGTTATTTTTTTATAATGCCAGACTAGCACTTTAACCCGTGCTATGCACGAAATAAAATAAATATATTTTAATAATATATTAAATATTTGAATTTTAATTGAGTTATTAAAAAATAAGATAATATAAATTATGCATGTGAAGAAAATATTGAGAAAGTTATTTTCATATTTATTTGGATAAAAAAACTTAAAAAATATTTAATTTATATATAACATCGATTTAAAAATTGTAAAATAATTTCAATTTTACACTAATTTTACTCCTCTTTCTTTGAGATGATAATAGAGTGCTTGTTTGTAATATAAATTATTTATTCTAAAATTTATTTATAAAATCTTAGTATATATAAACTAATAACATGATCATTATATCATGTTATAAAAGATAAGTATGAAGAAATTTCACTTCACTTGATATTATTTTGAGTTTTTTATATTATTAAGTTAATTCAAATGATGGTTATTACATAAAAAAAATTTACATAACTTTGATATTAAATCATTTATGTCACTAACAAAGTTTAATTTTATAAATTACATATTGTAAAATTGAGATGTATATTGTGATAAAAAAATATAAATTAAAATGAAGAAATTCTCACAAATTCTTAAATTCTATGATAGACATGTTAAGAAAACTAAAAAATTAATAATTAAATATATTATTTTATCTAAATAAAAATTAAATAAATGAATGGAGTCCCAAATAAAGAAATATAAATATAAGAAGATCTACAAATTTATATATATATTTATAACTATTATAATTTAATAGTATTTGCTGGGAAAAATAAATTGAAAACAAATAAAAATTCAATACTGTACTGTAACAAACAAACATAAATTGAAAATAAAGAACTGTAAATAAATTCTTACAAACAGATACTGAACAAAAATTATAGATGATCGAGGATAGTGTTGGGCGCTATTTCCTTAAGATAGATTCTTCCCTCACATAGGTACTAATGGGCTTCACGGACGTCAATCTCTAGGATACAACGATCACACCTGGAGAAAAAGCACTCCAATCTACGGGTATAACGAATCGTTAAGTGTTTTGTACTCTTTGACTATTAAATTCTGCGCACACAATGAATGAAATGTATGAAGGAATATTGGATGTCAAATTCGTGCATGAAGATGTGTTTTTATAGCCACTATGGTGACTTTTTTGGAAAAGTCACTGTACATGTTCAGTACTTGTGCAATTGTTCGTCATCAGTGCTCAAGCATTCTGCAAGCGCTCTGTGACGCTCTATTCTGGAGTTTGGGGGGTCTTCTAGCGCTCGAACACTCCGCGAGCGCACTATTCTGGTCTTGTTTTCGCACATGGGTGCTCGAGCGTTTCGCGAGCGCTCCATTCTGAAAATTTAACCGTTGGGCTTTTAACTCGTTGAGTTAATAGTAACGAATTTTTAAATTCGAATTTTAAAAATTTTATTTAAGTAAAAATTCAAATAAATTTTCTC
>JAULJZ010043879.1:0-36737 GCA_032270985.1 Heliamphora pulchella
GTAGAGTTCTCTATTGATCTAGTTCCTAGAGCTGCTCCCATATCTATACCGTCTTATCGTTTTGCACCCGCTGAGTTACGTGAACTCACGGTACAACTTCAGGAGTTGCTAGACAGGGGGTTTATACGTCCAAGTACTTCACTGTGGGGAGCACCTTCTCTTTTTGCTAAGAAGAAAGATGGATCTTTACGATTGTATATCGACTACCAAAAGCTGAATCAGGTGACAATGAAGAACAAGTATCCAATGCCAAGGATAGATGATTTGTTTGATCAGCTGAAGGGTTCGAGCTGCTTCTCGAAGATTGACCTGAGATCGGGGTACCACTAGTTGAGGATTAGGGACGAGGACATAGCGAAGACTGCCTTTCAGACTCGCTATGGTCACTATGAGTTTTTGGTAATGCCGTTCGGTCTGACGAACGCACCAGCCATGTTTATGAGTTTGATGAACCGAATCTTCCATCCTCACTTGGATAGTTTTATGGTGGTGTTTGTGGATGATATTCTCATCTACTCACCCACTTGGGAGGCACACGAGGATCACTTGCGGATCGCACTACATACTTTGAGAGAGCATCGCTTATATGCGATGTTCGAGAAGTACGAGTTCTTGGATGTCTGAAGTGAGGTTTCTTAGACGTGTAATGTCGATAGACGGAGTAGCAGTGGATTCGTCAAAGATAGATGCAGTGATGGGTTGGGAGCGACCGAAGAATGTCTTTGAGATTCACAATTTTTTGGCCAGGCAGGCTACTATCGGCGGTTCGTGAAGGATTTTGCGAGACTTGCTACACCGATGACGCGTCTGACGCCGAAGGGAGTTGTGTTTGTTTGGAGTGAATCCTGTGAGTCGGCATTCCAGGAGCTGAAGATGAGGTTTACTAGCGCACCAGTGTTGATTATTTCAGAGCGAGGCTTGGGGTATACAGTGTACTGTGACACATCACACAACGGTTTAGGCTATGTTCTGATGCAGAAAGGAAAGGTTGAAGCCTATGGTTCTCGACAGTTGTAGACGCACGAGAAGAACTACCCGACACACGATCTGGAGTTGGCAGCCGTGGTCTTTGCCTTAAAGACGCGGCGTCACTATCTGTATGGTGAGCATTTCGAGATTTTCTCCGATCACAAGAGCTTAAAATACTTATTTTTGTAGAAGGACCTAAACTTGCGCCAACGACGATGGATGGAGTTGTTGGAGGATTATGATTTTGACTTGCAGTATCATCTAGGGAAGGCCAACATTGTGGCCGACGCTCTCAGTAGGAGGTCTCATGGATCGTTAGCTTCGGTGGCTATACGTGAGTGGGATATGCTTGGAGAGACAGCGACGGGTGTCATCTTATTTTTAGTAGTTACTTGACCAGCGTTGATTGCACGTGTGTTAAAGGTTCAGCTGACGGATCAGGCGGCTCAGACGATACGAGATTGCGTTGCTAGTGGAGAAGGTACAACGAGATGGATTGCAGGTTCATATCAGAGTCTGAAGTTGGCTGGGAGGTTATTTATGCCAGAGTCATGCCAAGCTAATCTACTACGTGAGTGTCATCATTCTTGCCTTGTTATGCGTCTAGGAGGCACAAAAATGTATCATGACCTACGTCATTAGTTCTGTTAGACGGGAATGAAGAGAGACGTGATCTAGTTTGTTTCTCGGTGCCTTACCTATCAGAAGGTGAAGGCGGAACACCAGAGGCCGGCGAGCTTGTTGCAGTCGTTACCAATCTCAGAGTGGAAGTGGGAGCACGTCACGATGGACTTTGTGTCAGGACTCCCTCGATCACCTGGGGGACACGACGCCGTGCGGGTTGTGGTCGATAAGTTGAAAAAGTCTGCACAATTTCTCCCCATCTGCGTGAAGGATCTAGTGGATAGACTAAGTCAGTTGTATATCAGAGAGATAGTCCAGTTGCATGGAGTACCAGTATCTATTATTTCTGACCGAGACCCACGCTTCACATCGCGCTTTTGGCAGAGTTTTCAAGAGGCTTTGGGGACGATCTTAATGTTCAGTACTACTTTTCACCCCCAAACGGATGGTCAGTCAGAGAGGACCAGACAAATTCTAGAGGATATGCTGAGGGCTTGTGTCCTTGATTTCAGAGGTTCTTGGGAGGATCATCTGCCATTGGCAGAGTTTGCATACAACAATAGTTATCAGTCCAGTATTGGGATGGCACCGTATGAGGCTTTGTATGGTAGACTATGTAGATTGCCCTTGTGTTGGACAGATGTGGGAGAGACCACAGTCTTGGGACTCGACATGGTACGGGAGACGACAGAGAAGGTTGCTGTGATACGCCAACGCTTTATGATAGCTTAGAGTCGCCAAAAGAGTTATGCAGATCAGAGGAGGCGATCTTTGGAGTTTGTAGTGGGGGATCATGTGTTCCTGAAGGTCTCGCCACGTAGAGGTTTGATGAGGTTTGGTCGTAGTGGGAAGCTATCACCGCGCTTCATTGGACCATTTGAGATCCTTGATAGAGTTAGAGAGGTCGCATATCGTTTGGCTTTGCCACCTCAGTTAGCATCTGTGCATAACGTGCTTCACGTTTCTATGCTTTAGAGGTACGAGCCTGATCCTTCACATGTGTTAGATTGGGTTGAACTGTGGGTTGATGAGGATGCCACTTATGAGGAGTGTCTAGTGAAGATTCTTGATACAAAGGAAAAGGTGTTGCAGAGAAGAACGATTGCTTATGTCAAGGTCCTATGGCTTCATTGCGGGCTTGAAGAAGCGACATGGGAGCTCGAGTCTGGGATGCGTGCAAGATACCCAGACCTGTTTACCTTGTGACCTTGTAGCGAATTTCGGGGGCAAAATTCCTTAAGGGGGGAGAGTTGTGAGACCCGGTCCCGTCTCTTTTTGAGATATTTATATATATTGACGTGTTTCTTTCAGTATATGTATCTCTATGTTGTATGGCTTATGTTTTTAGTTGTAGAATAGCATGTTTTATATAGGTGTTATACGTGTTATGCATGCGAGGTTTGGCTTGGTTGCCTTGCACGACTTTTCTCCCAGTGACATCCGCTCGAGCGGTGGGGAGTGCACTCGAGCAGGCTAGTGGCAAAGTGTTGGTCCGTGAGGTGACCGCTCGAGCAGTTATTGGGTGCTCAAGCGGTGGTGTGGCAGAGCTTATGTCAGCAAGGGGTCCGTTCGAGCGGTGGGTCCTGGGCGCAAAAATCTATAAAGGATACAAAATACCTTTTTGAGTCTCAAAATATCTTTTTCAAACATATCTCTTCTCTCTCTTCGTTTCTATACCTTCTCTCTAGCTTTCGGGAGGGCTCGGGCTTAGTTTTTCACGGTCGAATAGCAGATCCTTGCTGTCGCGGCGTGGGCTTCATATCCATCCGGATAGATTCTCATTCCGACAAGGTTGGATTTTGAGGCGTCGAGCTTTTAGCTCTCCGAGGTAGGATCCTAGGCTTACTGCTGTTAAAAGGATGTTATATGTAATTATATGTGTTTTTACCAGGTAGAAAATGCATGATTTGTGATTTTTCATGTTCAAACCTTAGTTTTGGGTAAAAGTGGATTTTACGCCTTTTCTTGGTTTTATACATGATCCAGATGTGTTAAGATCCGTGATTTTCAAAAGGAGATTTGAAAATGAGGTGTTTTTTTATGAAAAACATGTTTGTGGAGGTTTGGAGCTAACCCTTGGGGTTGAGTCACAGTTTTGTTGGAAATCTGTTGCTACATGCTTGTAGATCTCCATGTAGATGGATTGGATCTCTTTTATACATGCGATGTAGAACTATTTTACGGGTTTTCGTAGTTGACCTACGGTTGGGTTTTTAAATGTTTTCCATAGATGTACCGTGACAGTGGGTATGTGGATGTGGGCTCATTGCTCCTCGGTGGAAGTCCAGAAACGTGCGCAGCATAGGTTCTCTATACCTTTGGGTTAATCCCCGTAAATTGAGTCGGTTGCCTTTGTGAATGGCGATATGTGGGTGCTTTGGATCCTCGGGTTTTGGGCCCGTAAATTAAGTAGTAGGTGCTTTGTACCTTCGGGCTAGTCTTGTAAATTAAGTCGGTTGCCTCCATCAATGGCGTCGTTGTCGTAACTCCGTATAGAACTTGTCGTTACCGAGCAGGCCTTAAGTGGTGACTAGGGTAATGGGCAAGAGTCTATAGTTGTTACCTTTGTCTATGTGGCAGAGTCGGTACATAGGATTACATTTTATCTCTTTCTCCTTGGCTGTGTGGCCCTAGTGGAGAATTCTATTTTATTACTGCTTTCCCTTAACTGTGGCATGATATCTGTGAGGATGATATGCATAGTTTCAAGGATGGAAAACTGATGGTTTTGAAAGGAAAACCTTTTAGCTCCAATGATTGAGCTTATGTGTGTATGATTGCATAGCCTGCTTTACAGCTTTACTGTCTACTTTCTATTGGGCTTCGGCTCACGGTTTGGGATTTTGCTGTAACAACATTTTCAAGTGATCATGTGGAGTTGACCTAGATGCTTGTGGTGATGGAGAGCTTACTGTAGTTTTCCTGTTTTAATGCATGTACTTTCACATGTGATGCCTGTTTCAGAAGGCGAGTTTGTACGCTTTGAGGTGATATACTTATTTATGTATGAGATTGCATGTTTACTGTTTATGAGAGTTGAACTGTGGGGTTTCTTTATCCAAATGTTACATATTTTTGAGTTGATGGTTTTCCAACTGTAAACCCTATTTTCATAAAAGGTGTTTGGGTGGGCTTTCGCGTGACACTGGTGTTGGGGCGTGACATCCGTTCTCTCCAAAGGTTATATAACCTCCATCCTTAGGTGTTAGGCTTGAGAATTTAGATTTGTCGCCCGTCATATGTCTTGAGCATCCACTGTCCAAGTACCATTTATCTTTTGATGAAGAGAATCTCAAGCACACCTACAAGACAATTTAAGTGATTTTCTTTGGTACCCAAATCTTTTTAGGTCCTATAAGATTAGTGTTTTTAACTCTCCAAACCATTTTTTAGACACCCTTATTTTTTTTAGTAGGAAATCAAATTTAATGTGTCCCTTTTTCTTGTATTGAAAATAAATTACATCTCCATAGATATTTCTTGAATATGAGTTTGAACATTTTTTTGATTCTTTTACAAAATAATTTTTAGATTTGATTTTTACTTCTCCATTGTAACTAATTCCTTTTTTATTTAATGATCTTCTTTGTGCTCCTAAGAGTTTTTTAAAGTTCTCCTTTTTATTTTTGAATTTGTAGATAATTTTTGAATAACCTTCCACTTTTCTTTTTAGTTCACAAGAAACATCATTTTTAATATTTTTACCTTTTAAGTTCTTGAGTTCTTTTCTTAAATAATCATTTTCTTTTTCTAGTTTAGAGATCTTATTTTTAAAAATTTTTGTTAATTTATCAAATTTAACTTTTAAAATGAGTTTCTCTTTTTCTAAAGATTCAATTTGCAAATCATGCTCTTTAGACATGTTTTCTTTTTCATTTTTAGCATTTTCATTTAAAATTTTCAATTCCTCAATTTCTTTAGAAAAGTTTTTATTTTTATTTTTCAATTTTACATTTTTCTTTTCCAATTTCAAAAGACTTTTATGTAAATTAAATAATTCATTTTTAAGTTCATCATATGATAGCATAGAATAAAAAGAACTAGATTTATTGCATGAGTTAGAATGAGAATTTACCTCTTCGTCTATGCTTGCCTTCAAGCAAAAATTTGCCATTTCGTCGTCACTTGAGCTATTGTTTGACTCGTTTGAATTTAAGTCATCCCACGTAGTTGCTTTCATAGCTTTTTTCTTCTTCTTTGAGTCCTTTTTGAGTAAAGGACATTCTGGCCTAATGTGCCCAGTTTTTTGGCAGTTATAGCAGGTGAGTGGTTCTTTCTTGAAAACTCGTTTACTTGAATATCCTTTGTCGAATTTTTTGCCTCGGAATCTTCTTGAATGGTTTTTGTCTCTTTTGAGAAATTTTCCAAATCTTCTAGTGATAAGAGCCATGTCATCATCATCGATCTCCTCATTCTCTTCATCACTAGAACTCTCTTTTGAAGCTTTAAAAGCAATGGACTTCTTGACTTTGTTTTGCTCATTGACTCTTTCATTTATCTTGAGCTCGTATATCAGCATTGATCCAATTAGCTCATCTAAGGTCATCACCCTTAGATTTCTTGCTTCGGAAATGGCTGTAGCCTTAGCTTCCCAAATAGGTGGCATGGCTTTGAGTACTTTCCTTAAAAGCTCATAAGATTGGTAAGTTTTTTCGAGTGCATTAAGAGAATTAATAATATGAGTAAAACGAGTGTACATGCTAGAGATAGTTTCATCATCATTCATCTTAAAGCTTTCATACTCACTAATTAGTCTATCAATTCTAGAATCTTTAACATCTTGAGTGCCTTCCTAAGTAATTTTTAACTTCTCCCATATTTCTTTAGCACTTTTACATGTCATTATGCGATTATATTCATTAGTATCTAAAGCACAATATAAGGCATTCATAGCACTATAGTTTATTTAAAGTAGCTTCATATTATTTTCATTCATTTCTTCTTCTAGTTTAGAAACTTCTTTACCTTCTACAGTTTTAGTAGGAGTGAAATTACCTTATACGATCACTCTCTAAGCCCTCCAATCCATGGTTTGAATAAAATTCTTCATTTTTTGCTTCCAAAAAGTATAGTTAACACCATAGAAGATTGGAGACCTTATAAAGGATTGACCCTCTCCAAACGGGGATACACCGATGCTTGCCATAGATCTTTTTCCACAAAAACTTGTTAAGAATAATGTGATTAGCTCTAATACCAATTGATAGTTTATGTGCAATGCCAAGAGGGGGGATAAATTGGATATTAAAAAATTTCTTGTTTAAATATTAAAACTCAAGTATATATTTTAATTCACCTATTCAAAACTTCTTCTTTGAAGATTGAAACACAAGTATAGATTTTAATTCACAAGATTTAAAACTTCTTGTTTGAAAAATGAAATCACGAGATTTAAAACTTTCATATTTGGAAATTAAAATACAAGTATGGATTTTAATAGTGAATTATCCAAATATATATTTTAAATGTGTGTGATGCAAATATAAACAACAATATAATGATGAAAATGAAAAGCAAAGTAAGTTAGAGATACAACACCAAGATTTTAACAAGGTTCGGCGCAACAGTCTACGTCCTTGTCTCAAGCCAACCGCTATGAGGATTTTCACTATCACTCCTTCAATAGGCGGAGCAGCCTCTTTCCTTAGTCTAGCCAGAGTAGTCTCTCTTGAGAATGTTCCATTCTCAAGTATCCCAATCCTTATAGGCGGATTAACTTCTCTTAAGAAATACCCTTCTCAAGTACAATATAATGAAATGAAAGTGTACAAAGAAATACTCCTTCAATGAGCGGATGAGTACTAGAAATTAAGACTCTAACTCACTTCTCAAAGAATATATTAATGAAGCTCTATCAGAAATCTAACAAATTTTTCTGTGAGACTCTGACCCGTTTCCTTTTTCGGCATTTTTCGACGCGCGTTTTTCATTTTCAGTTTTGCATGTTTAAATACTTTTAGATGCATGATCGGGCTTAGATATGGATGCGGGGTAGGTTCTCAGGGCAGTTGGGCGTTACGGTGTGAATTTTAAAAATTTTAAAAAAAGAGATTTTTGGAGGCCTATAAATATCTAGAGTTAGATATTTTCAAAAGATATAAGTTTCTTTCTTTTTTTCTCTGTCTTTTCTCTAACTTCTCGAGGGCCCGGAACTCAGTTTTCAACGATTCAACGGTGGATCCTTGCTTTTGGCATCATGGTCTACGCATCCATCCGGACAAAATTTCATTCCGATGAAGCTCGATTTTGCACATGGATCGAGGTGATGAGTTTTTAACTCACCGAGGTAGGATCCTAGACTCTCATATTTTATACGGGTGCTACGTGTAATCGTGCGTGTTTTTACCGATTAAAATGCATGAGATCTAATTTTGTTTCAAAGTTGGGTTTTTGGGATTAAAAATCATTTTTTGTCCATTTCGGCGGATAAAATCGAGTGTCAAGTGTTTGCTTTGAGGTCTTGGTGTTAGACCTAGGTGTGTGTATGCCTGAGAGTGTTGGATGGGTGTTTGTAGGGCTAAACCCGTAGCTCAAAAAACTATTTTCGCCTCAGCCCCAGTCGACTGGATCATGGGATCAGTTGACTGGATCATGGTTTAATCGATTGGATCGTGGGATCAATCGACTGGATCATGGTTTAGTCGACTAGATCGTGGGATCAGTCGACTAGACAGTGTGTTTTGGGCATTTTTGGCGAGATTCCAGTGGGTTGTTTGGGTCGACTGGAGGGGGGTCCAGTCGACTGGTTCTGGGTTATTTTGTGTGGTTGTTTGGTGATTGGGTTCTTGGTTTTTGATTGGTTTCCAATGGTATTCAATTGATTAGTTATGGGATTATTTAACTAAAATACTATTGGATTCTTTTTGGGGTTCGATTGGTTGTGTGGTGGCTTTGGGAGTCGTGTCGTGGCTTCGGGTGTTGGTTTAGATGTCGTCCTTGGGGTTGACGTGCATGGTTCGATGGGGGTGTGGTGCATGGTTAGGTGCGCGGTGTTTATTCTTCATTGGATGTGGGGCGTGTTTAGGCCCATGGCACCTTTGGGGAAAAGGTGGTATTTTGTGACCTCGTGGTTTGAGGGGTTTAGCGTTGGCCTTTGGGTGAGGCTAGGTTCTGTGAGTTGTTGGTTGTCCCTATGAGTGGATGTCGGGTTATTGACGGATGGCATCGTGATGTGAAGTTAAATATAGCTATGTGCATTTATAACTGGCTGTGTTCATTTAGAACTCTAATTTATTTATGTACGGATTAGGTAAGTGAATTACATGGTTTTGATGTCGTTACGTGTAACGTGATTTTATGCTTTAAAATTCAAGGGTTTTATAGGCATGGTTATGATATGAGGAAGGGATGCATGTGGTGCATGTTATATGGGTTGCAAGTGTTGTGTGAGTCGCGTGTGTATCATGTGACGTGGTTTGTGAAACGTAGTGACAGTATATGGCTTTATGCATTTAAACCATGGTTTAGTATGCATAGGTGTGTTCGATGTTATCTCGTAGTGTTCAATGTTATCCCGTAGTGTTTGGTATTATTTAGTAGTATGCGATTTTATCTCGTGGTATGCGATTTTATCCCGTGGTTTAGGCATGTATATGGATGTCTATTGCATATAAATCTGTATCTATGTGATAGAACTGTTGTTGCGGTGTGTAAGGACGGGTTGTATGCATTTGTATTCCATTGACGGGGGCTGCGGTCCATCGGTGAAAGTTCGAGAAGATTCATGGCTTGCATGTACTGCATTGTGGACGGATAAAACCAATTTCAATTTATTTTTAAGAGTTGTGTGAATCGCGATCTAAAAATCATTTTCCAACTGTTTTCAGGGGCCTTGTGAGTCAACCATGATTATTATCCTTGCTTTCCCGTTTGCATGTGAAAATTGTTTTAAAGGCTTGAAAGAGAGTCTAAAACTGCACCTCGTTTTCCTAGCATGTTTAACTTATATTGCATGTGTTGTCTTGTTTCTGCTGAGTTTTGGCTCTCGGTGTGGGATTTGAAATATTTTTAAGTACCGGTCACACAGGTTGATCCGGGGTTGCTGGAGAGGTGGAAGAGTTATAGTCTTCCTTTTTATTCTTTCTGTTTCATGTATGTATACATGTTTTTTCAGTGTTGGAACCATGTAATATAAGCCTGTTGGCAGTTACATACAATGCATGTATGCTTATATTGAGAGTGTATTCTCGGGTTGGGTGTCATATTTGTTGTTTGTGGGTGTTTCACGTGACCAGGAGTTTGGGGCGTGACATTTTCTCTCAAAAATTGATTAAAAAAACTCAAGAAATATGAAGCACAAGAAGTAAGAATATGAAAGAATTGATTGGAATGTTTGAAGTGAGAAAAACTAGAGCACAAGGGCTCTATTTATAGGCCAAAGGTCTAGACTAGCCGTTGGGCAAAGTATGGCAATGCCAAACTAGCCGTTTCAACCAAAAATTCAAAATTAAGCCTATTCGGTCAACTGAAATAGCCCATTCAGTCGATTGGATTAGCCTTCAGTTGACTGGACTTAGTGGTCAGTCGACTGAACTACTTCAGATCCAATTTCCTTTTTGGAAATCCAGTTTCAGTCGACTGAATGCTATGCATTAGTCAACAGAACTTCTAAAAGTTCAGAAATTTTTATTTTCAAAAAGTTTTTGATCACTTATTCTTTTGAAAAACATTTTTAGGATTCTTATGAGCTTCAAGAGATATAATCATGAGTTCCATGAATTTACATAGATCCTAATTTTTATACAAATGAAATTTAAAATTTTTGTCTTCAAGCCTTCAACCTTTGCGTTGTTCCAAAAACCTTGTAGCCAAAGTGTATGATTTGAAATATTTCTTCATAGCTTCCACTTTGTATCTTTGATTGTGCTAAACATATTTTTTTGTAAAGAAACTTAATTTGCACAATTAGATACTTAAATTTGTTATCATCAAAACGGTCATTGAAGCCTTGTTAGGCTAACAATTGGAATACATAGATTCCATCTCAAAATTCAAGCCCTTTGCCAAAGATCTGCATCTTTGTCCTGAAGTGCTTCATTGTAGTTATAGGATTCAGTATCTAGTTCTCTCGAGATCCTGTCAAAAGATTCTCCCAAGAACATATACCGATCAGGTTGATGAAAAACCATCTCACTACGACGAGGCACTACCTGTGTTTGTGTACTAGTAGTAACACGTTTTACAGAATATGAACCCTATGCATCAGCACCCTATTCTTGATTTGCATCTGTCCCGATAATCCTCCCACTACGACAAGGTAATGGAATATCAGTGACTTGTGATTCCTCATCCATTCTATTGGTATTTCTTCACAGTTCTTCCAGAATAATATTGCTTTTGGGCCAGATTTCGTAATGAAAATATGCTGCAATGGATAAGAGAATCCAGATTGACTTAAGCATGGCTACCGGCGAAAATGTTTCCTCATAGTTGATCCCTTCTTTCTGAGTGAACCCTTTAGCAACAAACTTAGCTTTGAAGGTTTCAACCTTCCCGTCTACTCCTCTTTTCCTCTTGTAGATCCACTTGCATCCAATGGGTTTTATCCCTTCGGGTGGTTCTACAAGTTCTTAGACCTGATTAGAATACATAGATTCCATCTCTGAATTCATAACCCTTTGCCAAAGATCTGCATCTTTGTCTTGTAGTGCTTCATTGTAGTTACCGGACTCGGTATCCAGTTTTACCGGGATCCTGTCAAAAGACTCTCTTAAGAACATATACCGGTTAGGTTGATGAACAACACTCACACTACGACGAGGCACTACCTGTGTCTGTGTACTAGTAGTAACAGGCTGTGCAAAATCTGAACCCTCTGCATCAGCACCCTATTCTTGATTTGCACCTGTCCCGATAATCCACCCACTACGACGAGATAATGGAATATCAGTGAATTGTGGTTCCTCTTCCATTCTACTGGTATTTCTTCTCAGTTCTTTTAGAATAATTTTTCTTTTAGGCCTGTGATTCATAATATAATCTTCTTTCAAGAATCGGACATTGGTGCTAACAATGACCTTCTGATCCTTAGGATTATAAAATAAACCACCCTTCGTTCCCTTGGGATACTCGACAAAGAAACAGACTTCTGCCCTCGGTTCCAACTTACTCGTATTCCCTATCAGCATATGTACTGGACACCCCTAAATTTCGAATGTGTTTCATGCTAGGTTTACGCTCCATCCACAATTCTGTGGGAGTAGAAGGTACTGACTTAGAAGGTACCAAGTTCAGAATATAAGCTGTTGTCTCTAAATCGAGTCCCCAAAATGAATCGGGTAAACCTGAATAACTCATCATTAACCTTATCATCTCCATAAGAGTCATATTCCTTCTTTCTGCTACATCGTTCTGCTGCAGAGTACCGGGTGCAGTCAACTGGGATGTAATCCCCTCTGATGATAGGTAATCCGTAAACTCTCCAAAGAGGTACTCCCCATCAAGGTCAAATCATAGTGATTTGAAACTTTTACCCAGACGCTTCTCTGCCTCCGCCTTGAATTCTTAAAATTTCTCAAAATATTCAGATTTGCGGTGCATCAGGTAAATGTATCCATACCTTGAGTAGTCATCAATGAAACTGACGAAGTACTCAAAGCCACCTCTAGCCGAATCTGTCATAGGACCACACATATCAGAATGAATCAGTTCCAACGGTTCTTTAGCTCTATATCCTTTGGCCGAAAATAGCATCTTGGTCATCTTACCCTCTAAGCAAAATTCATAGACTGTAAGTACCTCCACTTCCAATGAACTCAAAGGTCCATATTCTACCAGTCTGTTTATCTCTTTTAGATTAATATGACCCAAGCATAAGTGCCAAAGAAACGTTTGGTTCATTAAAGAAGGAAATTTTCTCTTATATGGTAATTTAGATGTGTTATTCAATTCAGTTAGTTACAGTGTAGAAGAGATTGGAGTAATACCATAAAGATCATCCACCAATATACCAGAACAAAAAAATCGTTTATTATTCTTAATAACCACAGAGTTATTAAAATAAACCAAATATCTATCTTTAGCCAATCCAGAAACGAAAACTAAATTTCTTCTGATGGAAGATACATAAAGACAATCTCTCAATATTAAGACCCAATCTCTACTAAAACTGAGAGTGACATCTCCCACTGCAACTGCTGCCACCCTTGTATTATTGCCCATATGCAGGTAAATCTTTTCATTACTAAGTTGTCGAGTTTCCTCAAACCCCAGCAAAGAATTACTGACATGATTAGTGGCCCTCGTATCTACACACCAGGTATCGATAGATAACACCGCTAAACATGCTTCCACAACCAGTGAACAGAAATTATCCTTATTGTTCTGCCTTCTGAGAAATACTGGACATAGTTTTTTCCAGTGCCGTGTCTGGTTGCAGTTAAAACAATTGCCTTTCGGCTTTTTCACACCAGTCCATGGCCCACTAATTACCCTGGAAATCGTGTCTCCCTATTTCTGAACATTTTTTTTTTCATGCCTTTCGTCCCAGAAGAAAAATTATTTTCTGAAACAAACACATTTTCTGGTATTGTAGGAATTCCCTTGGTAGTTAAAGCTACATCCAAGTTACATTTTCAGTCAACAAAATTCGGTCTCATAAGTTTGTTTTCTTTGAGTATTAAAACGAGTGGATTGAAAGCCATTTTAATCCTGATAATCATTTAATTAAAACAATCGTTAATTATGATGAGCAAAACTTTGAATTCATTTCAATTTGATTTCCTCTACCATTTTAAAATTAATTCGCTAACAACCTTTCTACTATATTCTCTTATGCGATTTCTGAATGTAATATGGGCTACAATCTATCAAGAACTCGTATCGGCAAAACCTGAATAGTTTTAGTCTTAAAAACAAGTTATAAAACTGGTTCAGCCTACTCACATATATATAAGACTACAATAGGAATCTGTGGAGTAATTATGAGTAAGACTTTTAGTAGAATACAGATACCCATCAGCGGTTTTCACAATTAAACAAACCTCATAGCGGTATCTGTAATTATAAAAATCTTACAGCGATTTCTGTAATTTTCATAAAACACTAAATTACAGTTCACATCACTAAATAACTATAATTGCACTCTGACCTATAATTTCACGACTTCTTTCATTGAGCTCCTGTTATTAAATACTTAATATTTCTCCCCACGTTAAGATTTTCAATACACACCAATTAAATTTAATTACTGACAATTTAATTTAATCGGCATCTTTAAATTTCTTAAACCCTTTCGCTTAACTTATTTGACCGCCGGATAATCAAATCCACCAACAAGATTTAGCTCGGTCAAAACTTATAAGCTTCCTTAAGGGGTTATCGTCAATCCCGATCATTTGATACGTGAATTCCGCCAATAATTAATATTCACCATATAAATAATACCGTTATCAAACTCACTAGAAATATAAACTCATACAAGATCGCACCCTCTAATAATTCAAAACAACGAATATTAAATATATGCAAATTAATAATTATGTCAGGATTAATAGTATAAGCACTATTCATAATAACCTTGGAGTGTGAATTAATTTCTATAGTTAGTATAAAATTAATTACCCCAATATGTCACATTCAATACACACAAAGTATACTGGTACATAGAGTCAGAATAATAAACGACGCTATTATCTATTTCCCATAACCATGACAAGCCTACTAAAATTCTGTGCTATAGTCATACCGATGGTATATCCATTTCCATGTAACTGTGAACATAAAACTTATTTTCTGCATGAACCTAAAATTCGATCCTCTGTATATAAACCGTACTCTACACACCAGATTAAATACTATACAGAATATTGGACATCCATGCATAACATTAAAGAAATGATATACATACATTACTCATAAAGATTCTCATAAAATAAAAAATTAATTTTATTAAAATAAAATTAAATACTAAAAATTTGGTTTTCAGTATACCAACCCTAATGCGTTGCCCTCCTTACTGCGGCAGTTGCGGGTGATACTAATGGTGTGGTAGCGGATGATATTGGTGGTACTGTTGTTGTGGCTGCTGTTAAACCCGGTTCTACCAGAACCCTTGGTCATTCCTTCTCTGTTCCTGGGGGCATTCTGACCTCCTGTGCCCTTCCCGTTCACAACCAAAACACTTATACACTCCTCCTGCTCTTTATTCGTAGCCTCTTTCGGCCTAATGATTCCTCTACTAAGGTCCTAAGTTCGGGCAATTGCGGATAGCATGATGACACACTGGTCCTTCTCGTGAGGATCCTACCCTTTCCTAGAAGATCTTCTTGGAGTCTGAAAGCTCTCACTCTAAAAGTAAAATGGTGTTCACGACCATGGCATATGTAGGTAGGTGCATGCCCATTAAGCATCCTCATACAACTAGTTCTAAACCCCACTTGAAGCGGCAGGCTCGGGAGATCCCATCTAAAATGAGGGCGGTGGCATGTCTTCCTAACTCCTCGAATTTGGCTGCGTACTCAAATATCATCATCTTGTTCTACTTCAACTCCAGAAACTATCTGATAATGTCCTGCTTTAGAACGTCAAGAAAGTACTTTTGAAGGAAATGTTCTTCAAACTAAGCCATGGTGGTCACTTCTTTGGAGTTCTTGATGGAGTTCCACCAGTGATCTGCTTCTCCTTCTAGTTGGTAAGTGGCTAGGGCTACTTGATATATCTCTCCGCGCACATCCATGGTGTCTAGCATCTTTCGGATCTGTCGGAGCCATCCCTCTGCTTCTCGAGATTTTGCACACCTAGAGAATGTCGGCGGTCAAAGTCTTCAGAACTCTGAAAACATCGCGGTATGCTCGGGGATAGCTGGGGGATGTGGCATTGGTGCTAATGCTGGGTGGCGTAAGGTATCGACGAGGTCACGTAGGATGTCACGAATATCTTCGTTTCCTCCCTGTGTGTGCGGCTATGGTTCTAGGACTTGTTCCTGACGAGCGTGTCCTCTAAGTCGACTCATCGTGATCTAAAATTAACCATGGGTATGTCTTTTAATTAACTTAGGGTTTGTTAGTGGAGTCTGAGATTTTTTTTTAGTTATGTTTGTATGGAATTTATTATTATTATCATTATCATCGCGTTGCTTATCATTTTGTTATTATAAGAATGATAACAGGAATACTAGGTATAAAAATAGAACTTGAAATACGATAGAAATAAAATGTGATGACATCATACATTCATAAAGGAAAGGAAAGTACACATAAGTCATACAAGGAAAATAGAAAGTAGCAGAGATTACAACATCAACTGTTTTTGGGAGAGTACTACAACAATATCAGCAAAATACTAACAAAAACATCTACAAAAACTGCATCATACACCCAAATCTCCTAACATCTACCCTAAACCCGAAGAAAACGTCTAATGAGTATCCTCGCTTGGATCCTCCTCATCATCTAAGTCGTCGTCATCGCCTATTGGAGCGGCTAACGATACGAGCGTGTATCGTGGGGATGTCGAGGAATACATTCGGGGGATAGGTAGGGGATCGGGGTGTGTAAATAGAAGAGGTACGGCCGGTAAAGTCGAGGGAACGCTCAGGAGAGGCAAGAGAGTACTCCAGTGATTATGGAGGTAGTAGAACTCGAATGTATCTGACAAGGCTTCGAGGTGGTGGTGGGCGTATTGTAGAGCTGGCTGAGTTAACCTCCTCATCCATGAGTCGGGGACGCAGGTTGATGGGCGCGTCGAAGGTCGGCTCGGCTGCCATAACTCACAGCCTCTCAAAAGTCAGCCTGTGCTAAACCATCCAATGAGCGTGTCAAGCCTATCGAAGGCTGTTTTCGGTCCTCCTCATTAGAAAGGCTTTGTAGGATCTCCTCATCATCTTTGGATATTTGTCTCTAACTTTGCACATATACCGGACTGCATCGATCTCAGCTCTCCATCTGATGTTTCCCCCCATGTAGGTGGGGTTAGTATGCACGATCCGGAGGGACTGTCGGTGGTAGGGGCCCCACGAGTCGAAGCTGGCGTGTGAGTCGAAAGAAGTGGACAAAGCTGCTGAAGCGGCTAGGATCCCGGGAGGTGTCAAACCGTGAGACGCAGAAGATGCCATCCTATAATGAAACAAGAGAACAGTGTCAGTTTTAAGTAAACTGTTAGTTTAAAAGTTTCAAGTCTAGAGCATGATAACAAAAACGGATCTAACCAAGTCTAAAAGCCCAAGTCTAAAAGTCTAAGCCTAAGTCAACGGTCGCGTGGGCGAGGGTTGAACCTAAGCTCTAATACCAAACTGTGACGCCCCAAAACCCGGGGACATCTAAAGCGACAATAACAAATAATGGTGCAAGAAATTAAATAGCAATTATACTCATTCAAGCATTTAAAGTAAAAGTAGTACAGTAGTTAAGATTACAGATCCAAAATAAAGTTCAATCGACAAAAAATATGAAATAATAACACTATGGTCGGGTAGTCCAAAAAGGTCTGCAGCAAACTTAGTGAAAAATCTGGCTCGTGGGAGCCACGGTTCCACCTCTTCTCCTGTGGTATCGTCTACCGGGGCCTCAGGTTCCTCAAAACCTAATATAGAATGCCATGAGCTAAAACCCAAAAGGAACAACATAGATATATAAATTTTTCTCATGTAACTAGTCAAATCAAAGCATATAAATATGACAAGATAAATATGATAGGATAAGTATGACAGTAAATATGATGAAATGATGCAACAGGTTTAAATTCTAATCCAATTTAAAACTTAAGTTACGCTAGGCCTTCCCAATCGGGGTATACCCTCCTAACCCTGATCCCAACCATGCAGACCAAGTATACCGATCGACAAAGAGCGTTCATTCAACCGTGGGATGACTACGTAGCCGAACTAAGAATTCAGTCAAGTCATCACTGATGGCAAGGTGTCATCGACGGTCTGACCCTCGAATCTCAGGTCAAGGTCTAGCGCGGGATCACAAAAATCTAACTCCTATTATTTTGCCACTCGATCCATCCTTTGCCAAAAAATCATAAAACTTTTGGTGCATATAGCACTTTGGGAAAAATCGTCCCAAAATAATCCAGGCATATAGCCGATATCACAATTTCTAAATTTCCAATTTCCATACTCAAGTACCATCCTTAGGATTCAAATTCGACTCTTTGTAAAAAACATTTAGGTGAACCCCACAAAATCCATCCCAATGATAACGTGGAATGATACAATATGCTAAGGCTATGATTCTCAATTTAATCTATGCATGGGTATGGCATACTTGGCATGTAAGTAAAAAGCGTACAATTCATGTAAAGTCACCTAAGACTATGAGACCCAATTCTATTTTACTATCGTAATGTTTATTCGGTGTGTTGGTTATTGCTTTAATTGTTATGGAACAACAAGTTTTTAATGTGTTATGCTTGCGTGGGTTTGGGTTTGCATCTTTTGTTTGGGTTTTCTCCTAGCGATGGCCGCTCAAGTGGTGATTTATTCACTCGAGCGGGCCTGTGGTAGAGAATTCGGTCGGTGGGTGACCGCTCGAGCGAAGCCTTATTCGCTCGAGCGGACAACCCTGGCGCGAGATTCTATAAAGACATCCTATGCCTTGGTTTTTTAACCAAAGCTTCTTTTGTAAGTTTTTTTTCTCTCTCTACACAAAATCTCCACCTTCTCTCTAGCTTTAGGCTTGGTTCGGGTTCGGATCTTGGCATTCGAATAGTCGATCCTCGATATCCTTGCCGTGGGCTTACGTTCATCCGAATCAAATTGCATTTTGGCGACTTTCTTTTCTCGCCGATGTTTAAAGCTTTGAGTTTTAACTCGTCGAGGTAGGATCCTAGACTATCATGTCTTAAAGGGATGCTATGTGGAGTTTTATGCATTTTTTGCATCTTAAAATGCATGAATGGTTGATCTTTGTGTTTAAACCATGTTTGTTGGATAAAGAGCACGTTTTACGTTTGTTATGGTTTATTACGAAGTTAGTGGATGTGTGAGTGTCCGTGATTTTCAAAAAGGTGACTTTAAAAATGGAGGAATTTATGTAAAAGTTATGAAAATTGTGTTTTGGAGGTTTGAAGCTAACCCTTGGGGTTAAGCCTTGATTTTAAACGTTTCGGTTAAAATAGTGAAACATTTGAAAGATGTTGGTCGTTTTTCATTTGTTATTCACGACGTGGCGGAAGGCCATTGAACATTTTGTACATGACTAATGTATGGCTTTAAACATTTTCGTAGACTAGCTAGGTGTTTTTAATGATTCTGTAGAAGTGCCGTGACAGTGCATGTGTATTTGGTCCGCCATTGCTCCTTGGTGAAAGTTTAAAAACTTTGCGCATGTAGGTGCTTCGCTCTTTTAAGTTAATCCCCATAAATGAAGTGGTTGTCCCATTGGGAGGCGTGTGTTGTTGTAACTCCGTATAGAACTTATTATTACCTAGCGGGTCATTGGATGCCCCGGAACTAAGGTAATGGGCGAGAATCTATAGTTATTACCTTTGTCCCCAGTGTGATAGAGTCAGTACATAGGAATCATTGTCAGTTGTGGGAATCGAGTAGAAAATAACATTTTGTTAATGTTTTCTTAACTGTTGGACGTTATTTGCATCAGATGAAAAAGTGTGATTTTGAGAAGTAAAACTGTTTTTGAGGCTCGTGTGAGTCAAGATTTTCATATTATTCTGTTAACATGCTTTGCTTTTACTTCATTAAGTCTGCTCCTATTGGGCTTCAGCACACTTTATGGGACTTTGAAAACCTTTTTCAGGTGACTGTGATCACAAGAGATGATCTAGTGGAGCCAAGGAGGCAGAAGACTTTTTTCCTAATTTTCCTTTGTTGTGAGATCATGTATTAATGTATACATACATTTTAGATTCTAAACATGTTATGTAAGGCTCTAAGGCTATGGTTTCATATGTTATTTGCATGTGAGACGTGGGCTCGTGTTTGGTTTGGGAACTCTCAGTTTGAAAGGTTGTTATGGTATGAAAAACGGTGGTATCCAAGTTTTTGGGTTGAAAGGAGAAGTTTCTTCATCCAGCTGATGTTTTGTCCCTATATTTTGCTTATTAAACTTCCTATTCAGTAATCAAGTTTTTTTGGTGTGTTTTTTACACTTGAGAAGATTTTCTAGTTTCTAGCTGAAAAATCTCTCGAGCGTCTCACCGCTCGAGCGGGTCTCTAAGCGCTCGAGCGGACAACTGCTGTAACTAAAAGTTGAGTTTTGTTTCGAAATGAGGTTTTGGTTAGAGAAGCTTGGGGGTATCCCTTTTTTATTCAAACTGACATATTTTGTTAATTATTTTACAAATAAATTCTCGTTTTCGTTTTGATCTTCAACCCGTTTGAGTTCAAGCAATTTTGGTGGATTGTGGTATCCCAAAACAGTTGTTCAGTGGGATTTTCACGTGACCCAGGTTTTGGGGTGTGATAACTTGGTTTCAGAACTCTGGGTTCGAATACCTAAGAGCTGTGGAAAGAGGTTGCATCACCGGTGAGGATGATTGTGTGTGCTTGATTGCATGTATTTAATGTTTTGATAACATGAGTATGATAATCGGTTGAGCATGTGGATGCTGCGTATACATGAGCATTGGGGTTGGACCTTAAGATTGATTGGTCTTGCCTTGTGGCGTTTGGATTAACAAACTTGGAAACCCAATTAGAAATGCGTTTGGCCGACGTATTTTTTAGTAAGGAGTCAAAGTGGGTTACCCAAATTAACTCATCACTTTTGTCGGTTCTCCTCTGTAGGTGAGGTGTGTTTACATGATCTTGAATGACTATGTGTTAGCATAATTATGTGTTTTATGTTAGGGATAACATGATGAATGAAAGCTTATGTTGTTATGTTCTATGTTGCTTTCGTATGGAAGTTATGTCTGCACGAACAGGACGAGGCCATGGTCGAGGCCATGGCTATGATTTAGGCCAAGGGGATGTACCAATCCCTAATGCTGGGGATGCTAATGCTCCCCAAGGACCGATAGATGGGGCAGACTTGCTGCGTGAGATGGTAAGCTACATCCGTCAGCCATCCGAGGCTGCTAAAGGGAGAGATAGTGTGCCTAAGCTGAGGGCGACTGTCGCAATGCGAGAGTTTTGGCATCTTGACCCTCCTACCTTTGTTGGGGATCCCAATCCCAAGGTGGCTACAGAATGGTTGGAGCTTGTGACCAAGATTCTGAATACACTACAGATAGTTGAGGATGACCTAAGGGTTGCATTTGTCGTATTCTAGTTGAGAGGTGATGCCCACGAGTGGTGGAAGTTTGCCAAAACTACCATGGGAGGTACATAGGCAGCGTTTACCAAAGTATTTCTGGATAAATACTTTCTTGAGTCCTTTAGGGATCTTTATCGGGAGGAATTCCATCCCCTTACCCAGGGAGTAATAACTGTGGTTCAGTATAAGACAGAGTTCACCAGCTTATCCCGTTTTGCACAAGAAATATAGCTACAAATAAGTTGCATACAAAGAGGTTTAAAAGGGGTTTGAGACCCACAATTTGAGATCAAGTGGCGGCATTGAGGATGCGCATCTTTATAGAATTGGTGGAATCAGCCATTATTGTAGAAAATACCCTGAATGAGACACGCAGGGTTAAAGAGGGTAGAAACCAGTAGGACAGTAGAGCTGTGCAATTTTAGGGGCACAGGAACAAGCGTAATAGGTCAGCTGGTCTGAGTTCTCATCCTGCGGGATCTTACCAACAGTAGTTTTCTGCACCAGCACCCTCAGTGACTTCAGCAGGAAGGCCGGAGCAGAGAAAGCTCATTTGTTATCAGTGCAAACAGCCAGGGGAGAGAGCTACTAGTCTATTGTGGGTGTGGCTAGTCAGGCATTTTCACGGGAACTGTCCTCAATGAGGGAGTGTACAAAGCATGACAGGTGCACCAGTTGTTTCGCCCGCACAGGGACGATAGACTTATCAGCAGCTTGTGGCTCAAATGTCTAGGATGGCAGACGGGGGTGCCTCAACACAGTCAGTGCGGCAGTCGACGGTTCAGGGCTACGGTGGAAAGACTAAGGCACCACAAGGCAGAGGATACCTAGTTTTTCTAAGGCACCAATCATGCCTAGTGCGATAGCTACCACGTCAGTCATTAGAGGTACTCTCTTAATGTATAGATCATAGGCCAGTGTTCTTATCGACATGGGAGCATCGCATTCCTTTATTTCATCTACTTTTACATCTCCTTTAGGGTTGAAGATAGTCTCATTGGGTAGTACACTGTGTGTAGAGACCCCGATCGATGGGAATGTGGTGTTGGGTTGAGTTTGTAGATCCTGTGAGTTAGTGGTCATCGGTCACTGTTTAGAGTTTGATTTCATCATTCTTGACATGACCACGTTTGATATTTTCCTAGGGATGGATTGACTGATCACCTATTGTGCCTTTATCGATTGCAATCGACGGGGGGTATCAATTTGCAAGCCTGAGGGTGATTATTTTTGTTTTGTGGGCGATCGAGACGAGGGTTTGGTGTCTATGTCCGGTGTTGTTCAGAACCAAGGAAACTTGGGTTTCCTCTTTTCTACTCTCATGTTGGATGAGGCGATTGGGGTTCATGGGGAGCTTTCCCCTGTGGTGAGTGACTATCCAGATGTCTTTCCTGATGATCTATTTGAGTTGCCACCAAGTCGTGAAGTAGAGTTTTCTATCGATCTTGTTTCGAGAGCTGCTCTTATTTCAATGTCATCTTATCGTTTTGCACCGACTGAGTTGCGAGAGCTCAAGTACAGCTTCAGGAGTTGTTTGATAAGGGGTATGTATGTCCGGGTACGTCGCGTGGGGAGCTCTGGCTTTATTTGCTAAAAAGAAGGATGGGTCCTTGAGGTTGTGTATTGACTACCGAAAGTTGAATCAGGTAACGGTGAAAAACAAGTATCCTATGCCGAGGATTGATGACTTGTTTGATCAACTACAGGGTTCGAGTTGCTTTTCAAAAATTAATTTGAGGTTAGGGTATCATTAGTTGAGGATTAGGGACAAGGACGTACCGAAAACCGCCTTTTGGACTCGTTATGGTCACTATGAGTTTTTGGTTATGTTGTTCGGTTTAACGAACGCCCTTGCGACATTCATGGGTTTGATGAACCGTATATTTCATCTGTATCTGAACAGTTTTGTGGTTGTGTTCGTGGATGACATTCTTATCTACTCACCCAAGAGGGAGACGCATGAAGAACACCTACGTATTGTTCTACACCTTTTAAGAAAGCATCGTCTGTATGCGAAGTTTGAGAAGTGTGAATTTTGGATGCCCGAGGTAAGGTTTCTTGGACATGTGGTATTGAAGAATGGAGTATCTGTGGATTCATCGAAGACTGGCGCAGTGATGAATTGGGAACGACCGAAAAATGTATTTAAGATCCGTAGCTTTTTAGATTTGGCACGCTACTACCGGCGATTCGTGAAAGATTTTTCTAGATTTACCGTGCTGATGACGCGTCTTACGCGAAAGGGAGTCAAATTCATTTGGGGCGAGCCCTGTGAGTTGGCATTTCAAGAGTCGAAGAAGAAGTTGACTAGTGCACCAGTGTTAGTTATTCCAAAATCAGGTTTAGGTTATACAGTGTATTGTGATGCGTTACATGATGGCTTGGGTTGTGTTTTGATGCAAAAAGGTAAAGTTGTGGCTTACGGATCTCGGCAGTTGAAGACTCGTGAGAAGAATTATCCGACACATGATTTGGAGATAGCAGCCGTGGTGTTTTCCTTGAAGGCATGGCGGCATTATCTTTATGGTGAGCATTTTGAGGTTTTCTCCGATCATAAGAGTTTAAAATACTTATTTTTGCAAACAGACCTGAATCTACGCCAACGACGGTGGATGGAGTTTATGAAAGATTACGACTTTGACCTTTAGTATCACCTTAGGAAGGCCAATGTTGTGGCTGACACTCTTAGCAGGAGATCTCATGGTTCGTTAGCTTCCATTACCTTACGAAAGTGGGACATACTTGGAGAGGTTGGTGAGTTTGATCTACGTCTCGGGGAGACAGAGAAGGGTGTGACCTTATTTTCAGTGGTTTCACGACCAAAGTTAATTTCTCGTGTGCTGAAGACTCAACAGACAGACCTGGAGGCTCAAATGTTACAGGATCGTATTACTATTGGAAAAGACACCATGGGATGAGTTGTGAGCCCAGATCAGAGTTTGAGATTGGCTAGTAGAGTGTTTGTGCTAGAGTCGTGCCGTGCTGATGTACTATGTAGTTTTCACCATTCTCGTCTTGTAGTGCACCCGGGAGGCACCAAGATGTATCATGATCTGCGCCGTCAGTTCTAGTGGAAGGGCATGAAGAGGGATGTGGTTCAATTTATTTCTCAGTGCCTTACTTGACAGCAAGTAAAGGCAAAGCATCAGAGACCTACAGGATTGATATAGCCGTTGCAAGTATCAAAATGGAAATGGGAGAATATCACGATGGACTTTGTATCGGGACTTCCTAGATCGCCTAAGGGACATGACGCTATTTAGGTTGTGGTTAACGGGTTGACGAAATTCGCACACTTTCTTCCTATTTGGGTGAAGGATTCCCTGGACAAGCTGAGTAGACTGTACATCAGTGAGATTGTTCGGTTACACGGAGTACCTGTATCTATTGTTTTCGATTGAGACCTGCGTTTTACATCGCACTTTTGGAAAAGTCTTCAAGTGGCTCTAGGGATGAACTTGCTTTTTAGCACTACTTTTTATCCTCAGACAGACGGTCAGTCCGAGCAGACTATACAGATCTTAGAGGAAATGTTGAGAGCTTGTGTGCTTAATTTTTGGGGTTCTTGGGAAGATCACCTATCGTTGGCCGAATTTGCGTATAACAACAGTTATCAGTCCAGTATTGGGATTGCACCTTATGAGGCTTTGTATGGTAGGCCGTGTAAGTCTCTAGTGCGTTGGACAGATGTGGGAGAGACTGTAGTTTTGGGACCTAACTTGGTGCGGAAAACGACGAAGAAGGTCTCAATGATTCGCCAACGTTTAGTGATGGTCCAAAGTCATCAGAAGAACTACGCTGATCAGAGGAGAAGGCCTTTGGAGTTTGAGGTGGGGGATCACGTGTTTCTGAAAGTCTCGCCATGCCGAGGTTTGATGAGATTTGGCCGTAGCGGGAAGCTATCACCGCGTTTCATTGGGCCGTTCGAAATCCTTGAAATGATTGGGGAGGTGGCATATCATCTAGCTTTACCCCCTCAGTTGGCCTCTTTGCACAACATGTTTTATGTTTTCATGCTTCGGAAGCACGAGCCTAACCCATCACAAGTGTTGGATTGGGCTGAGTTACAAGTGGATAAGGATGTTACTTATGAGGAGCGACCCATGAAGATCGTGGACACGAAGGAGCAAGTATTGAGAGGGAGAACCATTGCATATGTCAAGGTTCTATGGCTTTATCACGGAGTCATGGAAGCGACGTGGGAGCTTGAGTCTGATGTTCATGCTAAATATCCAGAGTTGTTTGCTTCGTGACCTTGTAGCGAATTTCGGGGACGAAATTCCTTTAAGGGGGGAGAGTTATGAGACCCGATTCCATTTTATTTTTGTAATGTTTATTCGGTGTGTTGGTTATTTCTTTAATCGTTATGGAACAGCATATTTTTAATATGTGTCATGCGTGCATGGGTTTAGTCTTGCTTCTTTTGTTTGGGTTTTCTCCCAGCGATGGCCACTCGAGCGGTGATCTGTTCGCTCGAGCGGGCCTATGGTAGAGAGTTGGGTCGGTTGGGGACCGCACGAGCAAAGCTTTGTTCGCTCAAGCAGACAGCCTAGCGCGAGATTCTATAAAGATAACTCATGTCTTGGTTTTTGAACCAAAGCTTATCTTATAAGTTTCATTTCTCTCTCTACGTAAAACCTCTGTCTTCTCTCTATCTTTAAGCTTGGTTCAAGTTCGGATCTTGGCATTCGGATAGTCGATCCTCGATATCCTTGTTGTGGGCTTCGCGTTCATCTGAACAGAATTGCGTTTTGGTGACTTTGTTTTCTCGCTGGTGTTCAAAGCTTCAAGTTTTAACTCGCTGAGGTAGGATCCTAAACTCTCATATCTTAAAGGGGTGCTACGTGAAATTTTATGCGTTTTTACCATCTTAAAATGCATGAATGGTTGATCTTTGTGTTTAAACCATGTTTATTGGACAAAGAGCATGTTTTGCATTTGTTATGATTTATTACAAAGTTGGTGGACATGTGGGTGTCTGTGGTTTTCAAAAATGTGGCTTTGAAAATGGAAAGATTTATGTAAAAGTTATGAAAACAGTGTATGGGAGGTTTGGAGCTAACCCTTGGGGTTGAGCCTTAATTTTAAACGTTTCAGTTGAAATGGAGAAATATTTGAAAGATGTTGATTATTTTTTCTTTGTTATGGACGACGTGGCGGAAGGTCGTTAGATGTTTTGTACATGATTAATGTATGGCTCTTAACGTTTTCGTAGTCTAGCTACGTGTTTTTAATGATTCTGTAGATGTGCCATGACAGTGCGTGTATATTTGGGCCGTAATATCTCCTCGGTGAAAGTCCAAAAACTTTGCACATGTACGTGCTTCACTCCTTCGGGTTAATCCCCATAAATAAAGTGGTTGTCCCATTGAGAGGCGTGTGTTGTTGTAACTCCGTATAGAGCTTGTAATTACCTAGCTGGTCATTGGATTCCCCTTAACTAGGGTAATGGGCGAGAATCTATAATTGTTACCTTTGTCCCCAGTATAATAGAGTCGGTACATAGGAATCATTGTCGGTTGTGGGAACCGAGTAGAAAATAACATTTTGTTAATGTTTTCTTAACTGTTGGACGTTATTTACATCAGATGAAAAAGTGTGGTTTTGAGAAGTAAAACCGTTTTTTAGGCTCGTGTGAGTAGGGATTTTCATATTATTTTGTTAACATGCTTTGCTTTTACTTCATTATAGTCTTATCTTATTGGGTTTCGGCTCACGTTATGGGATTTTGAAAACCTTTTCCAGGTGACTGTGATCACGAGAGATGATCTGGTGGAGCCAATGAGGCAGAAGACTTTTTTCCTAATTTTCCTTTGTTGTGAGATCATGTATTGATGTATACATATATTTTGGATTCTAAACATGTTATGTAAGGCCCTAAGGCTACGGTTTCATATGTATTTGTATGTGAGACGTTGGCTCATGGTTGGTTTGGGAACTCTCGGTTTGAAAGGTTGTTATGGTATAAAAAACGGTGGCATCCATGTTTTTGGGTTGAAAGGAGAAATTTCTTCATCCAGTTGATGTTTAGTCCCTATATTTTGCTTATTCAACTTCTTATTTAGTAATCAAGTTTTTCTGGTGTGTTTTTGAGACTTGAGAAGATTTCTAGTTTCTGGCTAGAAAATCACTCCGGCATCTCACCGCTCAAGCGGGTCTCTAAGCGCTTGAGCAAACAACAGCTGTAACTAAAAGTTGGGTTTTGTTTCGAAAGGAGGTTTTGGTTGGAGAAGCTTGGGGGTATCCCTTTTTGATTCAAAATGGCACATTTTGTTAATTGTTTAACAAATAAAATCCAATTTTCGTTTTATTCTTCTACCCATTTGAGCTCGGGCAATTTTGGTGGATCGTGGTATCCCAAAACGATTGTTCCGTGGACTTTTCACGTGACCCGAATTTTGGGGTGTGGCAAAGACACTTAGATCACAAAACAAATATAATATCCACGTGCCTTAGTTTAATCAAATTTGCATATGGATAATCAAGCCACAACAACCATGTAAAATACTTTAAACAATTATCGTTATTCTACTTTATCAACTCAAACATGGCACAAGCTAGGAACTCAAAAGTATAGCATTTAACACTTGAACATATTAAAACGCCTTCAGGATTTCACGTTTTTGCTACTATTTTTAGGATTTTTAAAATACTTAGACTTGAAAATAAATTATGAAATTTTGTAGGTAACATATTTAGGATGCTTGGAACACTTTTCATATTGAACACTTTTCTTGGTTTGGCCTCTAAGGCTCGGTTTTTACGAAACAAAATTGTGTGACAGAACAGAGAATGAACACCAACACAGTGGCGAGATTTTTAATAGCTTTAAAAATTAAAACGGATGACATAAACTCATTGGTTGATTTTTTTAATTTTTACAGAGGTAGATATATGAGTTTAAAAGCTCTGAGAGTTAGCCTTGCTTCAAAATCATTTTTTCTTTAATTTTATATTAATTTTCTACCAAATAGTGTCAAAATTTGACATACTTTGGGAGAATCAATGTCATTTTCTCTATATACATGCTCTTTAGGTGATTCAAGTGGAGTTAGAAAGATAAGACGATTATCTATCCAACCATACCAAGATCACACTGAGATCTTATTCTTACAGAAAATGGTGTTGGTTCAAAATGGTGTCTCCAAATAGTCCATTTTACCCGTTTTAAAACTGTGAGACCCTGACCCATTTTCTTTTTCGGCGTTTTTCGACGCGTGTTGTCCATTTTCGATTTTGCATGTTTATAGGCATTTTGATGCATGATCGGGGTTAGATATGCATGCGGGGTTGGTTCCCAGGACCGTTGGACGTTGTGGTGCGAATTTAAAAAAAAAGATATTTTGTGGCTTATAAATATCTAGTTTTAGATATTTTGGAAAAGATATTTTCATAACTTGGTGGCGAAGTTTCTTTTTTTCCAAACCAAAAGCTCTGCCTTCTCTCTAGATTCTCGAGAGCCCGAGGCTCGATTTTCGACGATCAGATAGCAGATCCTTAGTCTCCTCGTGGTGGGCTACGCTTTCATCCGGATAGAATTTTATTTCAACGATGTTTGTTTTTACACGTGGATCGAGACGTTGAGTTTTTAACTCATCGTGGTAGGATCCTAGACTCTCATGTCTTATAAGGGTGCTACGTGTAATCGTGTGTGTTTTTACCATTTAAAAATGCATGAAAAGTTGGTTTATGTTTTGAAAGGTTGGGTTTTGGTTTAAAACTATTTTTGGGTGTTTTTGGTTGGATGGAAGCGGGTTTCGAGTGTTTCTCTCGAGGTTTTATGGTAGTTTTGGGCTTGTGTATGTTCGTGGGTTGCTAAAGGGTGTTTGGATAGTTTAATTTGGGGTTGAGAAGATTTTTCCGTTGCTAGGGTTTGCTTTCCGCCGTTGCCCTATTTCCTGGTTGAAAAATCTAATTCTGTTGCTTTTGTGTCGACACCTCTACTGTTTGTGTCGACACATTTTTCCTCTGTTTGGGCTGTCTTTGTCGCGGTTGTTTTGTGTCGATACATTTTCTGCTGGTGTCGACACATTTTGTTGCTGGTGTCGACACATTTTCTGTTTGTGTCGACACATTTTTTGCTGCTGTTTGTGTTGTTGCTCTCAGTTCTTTTGTGTCGACACCTCTGCTGTTTTGTGTCGACACCTCCGCTGTTTGTTTTGACACATTTTCTATTTGTGCCGACACCATTTCTGTTTGTATCGACACTTTCGCTGGTTATGTTGAACCCTTTTTCTTTGGTCGTGTTGGGGCCTTATGGGTTTCTTTTGGCCTTGTTGGGCCTGTGTGGATTCGTGTTTGCCGTGTTGGGCATGTGTTGGTCTGGGTTTGGGTTCTTGGTTTCCGATTGGTATCCTATGGTATTCAATTGATTAATTTGTGGGGTTAGTTGATTCAAATACCTGTGGATCCCTTTTGGGGTTCGGTTGGTCGTGTGGTGGTTTTGGGGGTTCGTGTCTTGATCCCGGGTGTTCGTTTTGATGTCGTCCTTAGGTTGACGTGCGTGGTTAGATTTTGAGTGTTGTGGCACGGTCGTGTGCATGATGGTTATGCACGAGAAGTGTGAGTCCGTGGTTTGGTTTTAAGGTGAGGTTTTGATGAGAACCAGGTTTGTGGGTTTGGTGTTGGCCTTCGGGTTAGGCTAGGTTGCCCTTATATATGGATGTCGGGTTATTTGACGGGTGGCGTCATGATGTGAAATTCTGTATGGCTATGTGCATTTATAACTGTTTATTTATGTACGAATTGTGAAGTTATACATGGCTTGTTGTCGATATGTGTAACGTGATTTATGCTTTAAACTCAAAGTTTTATAAGCATGGGACGTGGCTTCCAAAACGTAGTGTTGGTATGTGATTTTATGCATTAATTCCTGGTTTAGGTTTGCATATGTGTTTGGAATGGGATTGATGTTAATTCTGGTCAACGATGCATGGGTGCGTGTGTGGGTGTATGTGCACTATGTCGGCTGAAACGAGGTCTGGACGAGGCACTTGTGGATATGTGCTCTGTCGGCTGAAACGAGGTCTTGACAAGGTATATGTGTACGTGTTACCGGTCGGCTGAAATGAGGTCCTGACGAAACATGGGTGTGTGCTATCGGTCGGCTAAAATAAGGTCCTGACGAAGCACTTGTATGAATGTGGGTGTGTGTGTGCTATCCGAAGGGTTGAAACGAGATCCTGTGGAGACATGTGTTACATGGATTACATGAATTGCATTATGGGAGGAATAATACCAATTTTGAATTGTTTTTAAGACTCGCGAGTGTCGCGATTTGAAAACCATTTTCAAACTATTTTTTGAGGCTCTTGTGAGTCCAACATGGTTATTATTCTCGTTTTCCCTTGCTTGTGAAATTATTTTTAATTGCTTGAAAGAGAGTCAAAATCTACACCTCGTTTTCCTTGCATGTTTTGTTTATATTGCATGCTTGTTTAGTTTCTGCTGAGCCTTGGCTCTTGGTGTGGGATAAAATATTTTCAGGTACCGATCACGCGCGTTGATTCGGGATTGCAGGTTGGAGGCAGAAGAGTTATAGTCTTCTTTTTTGTTTCTTTTGTATCATGTATGTGCATTACATGTTTCTTGGCGTTGGAGCCGTGTAATGTAAGCCGTTTGGCGTTTATATACAATGCATGTATGTTTTATATTGAGAGTGAATTCTCGGGTTAGGTGTTATATTTGTTGGTTTATGGGTGTTTCACGTGGTCCGAAATTTTGGGGCGTGACAAAAACCCAATTTTTAAAAATTATAAGACAAATTATCTGGACCTCAAGAAAAATCACACATGTTAACAACATCACCACAAAACTCCAATAAAATTTTCAGAGCAAACAAACAAGTCTAAATCCATACGAAACGTAGAAGAATATCATATTTTTGACAAAAAAAATCTTTAGACAAATTTAAACATGAAGAACTCATGTGATTTCTTGACTCCTAGGCTCCTGGCCTTTGTATGGATAGTTATATCTCTCATATATATGGCTTATATATGAGATATGTACCATTTTCAAATATCAAAATAAAAAAAAGATGGTGGACGGTTGAAGAGAGAGAATAAAAATAAGAATAAGCTTTAAGACCACATCTCATGGATTTGAGTATGGATCTTGAGTGTTGATGTGTTTAGGACCTAAGAAGACCATTGTAGAGAAAAAAGAGATGTATAAAAACATTGTTCCTACCTTGGTTATTGGTTGAAAGATGATGAATATAAATGAACCTTAAAGATGAACACCAAGAACTTAAAGAACACAAGGCTCTTCTTTTCTCTCTCTCTCTCTCTCTCTACCTCACACTTACAACACTTAGAGAAAAATTTTGAACACAAAATTTGTTTGGGAAAAGCTATGGCCTAATATGGGGTGTTTGGTCTCCTTTTAAAACAATTTTGCTAGGTTAGTGAGACTCATGATGTACTTATAAGGTCTAGGGAGGCTAGAATCACTAAGATTGAATGCATGACTTACACAACAAATAAAAAAAATGGGATTGAGTGTCCCACACTCAAGTTGGCCGACCAAGAGGTGTATATTGGCTCCAAGTTTGAATTTTAATTGTATTATATTGATATATTGTATATTTGATGTGATATATACTACATTATCAAAGAATTATTCTCAAAAATTAGCTTAATATATATTTTTAAGTATGAATACTAAAGATTTGAATTAATATAATAATTTTAGGTGTTATTCTTAATTTTTACATCTTTGTTTAATTATAGCATTACTTAGTTGTGGTGGTTGGGCAAAATTTTACTTTTTGTATAATTTCGTAACTTGGTGTATATATTTTTAATTACCTTTATATTAGTTTTAATTTAATTTGATGAATTTAATCTTAAAACTTATTTTCATAATTTTGTATTATATTATCATTATTTAATTATTTTGTAGTGTATTAACTTACTTTATATTAATATACAAGTTGGCTTGATTTTTTTTATTATTATTATAATATTGGGTTCTTACTTTTGATTATAATATTAGGTTTGTTGTAGAGATATACATATTTACATATATATACACCAACATATTTATAACAAGCTACTTTTGATCTCTTTGATTATTATATGTAGTAAAGTAACTTTTACTTTTGATTATAATATTAAGGGTGTTGTTGTAGAGATGTGTAGATATACTCCTATATATATCTATATATATATAATAAAGCTATTTTTTACCTTTTTGATTATTTTATTGGGAGTGTAAAGATTTGATTTTTTTAAATTATTTTATTATGTTGTAGAAATTCTCTCATATATATATATATATATATATATATATATATATATGAAGTGAGACTTCAAAATTAGGAAAACATTCAAAATAAACTGGTCCATGAACAAGGCTAGTTTTTATTATACCTAATAACGCATCAGAATAACTATTATGTCTTAAATCTACCAAAGAACAAATTATAGATTTATTTAAGTTTAATCTTGTCATTGGTTTAATTCCAACTTGTATTAATCCTAGATGGAGGAAATTAAAATGTTTTTGATATTTTTTAATCATTTCGATATCTAATAATTGAAATGTTTGATTTTCGTTAGTGACTGGTAAAACTTGTTCTGCAGTTTTAATTTTGTAAGTTTGTTTAAGTTCAAATTTTTTATTATATAGTTCATTTATATTCTTCCTAGTCATAGACCAATTTGTTAAAAAATTTTCAATATTTTCTACATCTAATTCACTTTGATTAATTATTTGAGAAGATCTTGATGAACCTTCACCAGAGATTAGATTGGAAAATGACTTGATAATTCTAACCATAATATACAATTAATTACAAGTAAACAGTCAATAATAAGAGGCGTCCTGGCCTTACAGACACAAAATGAGACTTACAACCCAATGCTCCTACAAGTCTTGCCGTTGGTGGTTCCCTATATTACGACGAGAATACCTGCAACTAATTATACATACATGGCTCTGAATCCGATCAACATATTAATCATGAATTAAACTATACAAATACTTTTCTCCAAACCCTGGGAGAACAGGCTACTCGTATTGAAATCACACTTCAAGTTATCGAAAACTCTCCTCAAGTCACTAATCAATTACATACTAAATTAGATGCTATTTATAAAATTGTTAAAAACATAAATATAAGATGTGAAACACCGGATACAAATAACCAAACTCCTATAACATCAATTCCTTCTAGTATCACTCCTCTACCTAAACCTAAATATAAATTACAAAATGTGTCCGAAGAATTTATTATCCAACTACAAAAATCTTTACAACAATCACAAACATCCACAGCAACAGCCTCTCCTTCTAAAAGACATGCTGATAAAGAACCTGAATCGCATTCAGAAAATAAAAAATTAGTACATATGATAAAACAAGATGACCAAGAATTAAAACAATTATATGAACAATTTTTAGAAACTCCCAATCAAATTCAAGAAACATATATTACCCCAAAATCAACTACAAAAAACAATTATCCAAAACCTACACCATTAGACCTACAATTTGAAGAAAAACCCTATTCATTAGCATTTAATGGCAGCAATTTAATGGAATGGAATCTAGATGGTAAAATAGATTATCAAATGATTGAAATGGGTCAACACATGATGATGGCAGCAAATACAGCCTTAACCCAAAATACTTCTAATAATGATGCTAATATAGGAGAAATATTAATTGCTGGATTCTCTGCCAACTCAAAAATTGGTGGGATAATTATCTCTTCGATGAACAAAAATCAAATATTTTATCATCTGTTAAACGGAATGAACATGGATTAGTTATTGAAGAAAATGAATTACCAGTAAGTGATATTATTACAACGTTAATCACATCTATAATCCAACATTTTGTTGGAAATACCCAAATTATCCTTGAAAGAGGAAAAGAGTTATTATTCAATCTAAGTTGTCCTACATTAACACATTTTCGATGATATAAAGATGTTTTCCTATCAAAATTATATCAAAGACATGATGCTAATCAAGATTTTTGGAAAGAATGTTTTTTAGCTGGACTTCCAACATTATTTGCTGAAAAAATTAAAACAAGAATAAGAAATAAAAATCAATGCCTAATTCCTTATAATAGATATACATATGGAGAATTAATTTCTGAAATATGCGCAGAAAGCTTAGTCCTTTGTAATGATATAAAATTAAAAAATCAATTAAAGAAAGAAAAAAGATTAGGTAAAACAGAATTAGGACAATTTTGTTATCAATTTGGATATAATACAATAAAATCCCCAATCGATGAACATACGAGTAAAAAGAAACAAAAATCATACAAATATAATAAATACAAATCCAAATATAAATATAAACCCAGGTATAAAAAACCATATAAATCATATTCATATAGAAATAATAAATATAAACAACAATCTCAATTAAAAAAGAAAAAGAATTTTAATAAAAACCAAAGATCAACAAATCAAGCAAGTACAAGTAAAAATAATAACACATGTTGGAAATGTGGCAAAATAGGTCATTTTGCAAATAAATGTTATACAAAACAAAAAATCAATGAACTTAATTGTTCTGAAGAATTAAAAAACTAATTATGCAATTTGTTATTAAATTCTAATCCTCCAAGTTATAATGAAGATACCCAATCTGAATATTACTCAGATTCTGATAATTCTAATTATTCTTTAGAATTAGAAGAATTAAATCAAGATATAATCACATCCTCAAGTGATTCAGAGGATGAATCTAAAGTTAGTAAATGCTGCAATCAATGTCAAAATCAGCAAGATTATTACCAAACAATTCTTAATATGAATGGCTTATCAATTAATATGTTATCCATTAATGTTCTTGGAAAACCAGAACAAGATATACTCGATAGGTTAAATCAAATAGATGATCAAGAATTAAGATCTAAAATAATTTTACAATATTTAGATGTAATGACAGATCATATTGAAAAAAGCCCTGTCTTACAAAAATTTAATTAAAATGTTGATTTTAAAAATGTTTCTAAAAAGACTTAAACAACAACCTAAACAAATACCTACTATATCTGATATGTATCAAGAAATTAATCAATTAAAATAAGAAGTTAAAATTTACAACAAAGAATTTATCAATTAGAAACTGATAAAGAACAACGAGAACCAATGAATTTTGCTAATGAATCCCAATCCAGTAATATAAATCCTAAAAATCCAAAAAATAATAAAAATAAAGGAATTGTAATTGAAGAACCAACCAATTCTAATCTCTAATTAAATGATACTAATTTTCCAATGTTAAATCAAATAATATTTCAAAAATGGTATATAAAAATTCATTTAGTTATCCATGAAGAATATATTGTTGAAGCTATAGCCCTGGTTGATTCCGGTGCTGATCTTAATTGTATTCGTGAAGGGATAATTCCCACTAAATATTTTGAAAAAACTAAACAAAATCTACACACTGCTCATGGTAGTGTAATGAATATTAATTATAAATTATCAAATGCCTATATCTGTAATTAAGGAATATGTTTACAAACAGATTTTGTATTAGTTAAAGATTTAGCTCAACATATGATATTAGGTACACCCTTTTTAACTATGATTGCCCCATTTAATGTAACACACCAAGATATATCCACAAAACTTATGGAAACAGAAGAAATAATATTCCCATTTATATTTCCACCTCAACCACATTCTTTACAAGAATTAAAAACTAATTTAATTTTTAAACAAAAACAAATCCATTATTTACAAGAAAAATTAACATATTCCCATATAGAACAACAACTACAACAATTTGAAACCCAACAAAAAATTGAGGAAATTAAAAATTTATTTGAAAAGAATTTATGTTCTACTCTTCCTCATGCCTTCTGGCATAGGAAACAACATATTGTATCACTCCCATATGAACCAGATTTTAATGAAAGAAATATCCCTACTAAAGCTAGACCATCTCAAATTGATCAAACACAATTAGAATATTGTAAAAAAAAATACAAGATTTATTAAATAAAAAATTAATTCGTCCAAGTCAATCACCATGGTCATGTGCAGCTTTTTATGTTAATAAAAATGCTGAATTAGAAAGAGGCACACCAAGACTTGTAATTAATTATAAACCATTAAATAAAGTCTTAAAATGGATAAGATACTCAATTCCAAATAAAAAAGATTTATTAAATAGATTATATAAAGTTAAAATATTCTCAAAATTTGATTTGAAGTCAGGATTTTTGCAAACCCAAATTAACGAAAAAGATAGGTATAAAACAGCATTCACAGTACCTTTTGGTCACTATGAATGGAATGTAATGCCATTTGGTATAAAAAATGCCCCTTCTGAATTTCAAAAGGTAATGAATGATATTTTTAATGATCATACTGAATTTTGTATTGTTTATATAGACGATGTATTGGTATTTTCATCCTCTATATCTCAGCATATAAAACATTTACAAAAATTTTATAATATTATTAAAAATAATGGTTTAGTATTAAGTGCACCTAAAATGAAATTATTCCAAATTAAAGTACGATTTTTAGTACATAATATTTATCAAGGTACAATCATTCCTATAGATAGATCTATTGAATTTGCAAACAAATTTTCCGATAAGATCTTAAATAAAAATCAATTACAAACATTTTTAGAAAGCCTAAATTATATAAAAAAAATTTATCAAGACATACATATAGATACTAAATTATTATATCAAAGATTAAAAAATGATCCTAAACCATGGACAGATAAACATACTTTAGCTGTCCAAAAAATTAAAAAGCATGCTAAACAACTTTCATGTTTATGTCTTCCCAATCCACAAGCATTTAAAATTGTAGAAACTGATGCTTCAGATATTGGATATGGTGGAATTCTAAAACAATGATATCAAGATCAAGAATAATTAGTTAGATATACTAGTGGAGTATGGAAACCAACTCAAATAAATTATTCTACTATTAAAAAAGAAATTTTATCTATTGTTATGTGTATAACAAAATTTGAAAGCGATTTA
>JAULJZ010043880.1:0-14380 GCA_032270985.1 Heliamphora pulchella
TTTTGATTGTTTAAAATGTGTTAACACTTTCATTTTGAAAATATAAAATATTATCCATTTAAAAACATTTATTCTTAAAAAATAAATTATGAAAATCATCAAAATCAAATTAAAAAGTCCTTAGGCTAACACCACCAAACGAGTTTTTAATTTTTCCAAAACAGAATTCTTTCAAAATAGGTTTTAGAAAACTGTTCCAAACAGGCCCTTAACTTCTTAAGTACTTCATTATTATTTTTTATTAATTCAACTACTATGTTGAGTACATTTTACACCTGTTGAATCATTACAGACTCACAAATGCGATCACACACTAATCCACTATACTTATGAGTATGCGATGATTCTTGTAGTGTACAAATGCATTGTCTGAACGTACTTTTTTTTTAGATTTATATTTTCTTTTTCTTTTATTAATTTTTTTAAAAAATTCTTGATCCAAACACAACTTAGCAAGAAAAAAATGAAAATGAAAAGAAAGAAATTTGTATAGCTCTTGCCACTCGGAGTGAAACCATGCATGATGCACATGGAATACTTTCTCATGAAGATTCAAGTCCAACAGGCGCATGATGTCCACAAATGCACATATGGTCGTATGAAAAGTTTAAAATAAAACAAATAATGGAGTAATTTTTTTTAATGTCTTTAGATATTTTGGTCAATTTACGCATATTTTGACTAATTTTTGAAAGATTAATTTCACTGTCTACTTGCGAAAAATTCAATAAAAATTAAAACTTTTTATCTCATATGAACTTGGCTTAAACAAATTGATAATATCTAAGAGATTTCAAATTTAAAATCTTGAAAGGCACAAATTCCTAAGTCTCAAGTCTTGAGTACGAAACCAACTTGATAGAGCTAAATAATGGAGTATTGGAGGTTCAAATTCATCTATCAAATTTAAAATTGAAGGCAAAAATAAAAAAAAAAGAAAAAAATTCATATTTGGGAAACTCATATATATATATTTTTTTATGTAGATACCGACTTATTACGTTCCTTAAAAGGATAATGGTCCCACCTCAAATAACCACTTATTTACTTGTTATATTTTTAGTTATTTTAATTTTTAGTAATTTTTTTATTGTTTAATTAAATTATTATATTTTTTAAACTTTTCTCACTAAAATAAAAAAGAGAAAAAGTAAAATAATATGAAAAAAATACCATAAAAATTCAAAAGAGACCCAAAAAATTAAAATTTTTATTTTTTATTTTTATCTTTAATATATTTTTTGGTCTTTTGATAAAAAAAAACTTTTATTTTGCAACTCCTTTCGTCCAGGGTGTTTGAAAAAGTACTATAACATTATTGTCCAAAAAAAATAATAAAAAAAATAATAATAATAACCAAAAAAACAAAATAATTAGCCTGGGATTGTCCTGTAAATGCGTACCGAAGTCATTATGTAAGGAGTGGTCCTTCTTTCTGCATTTTTTTTTTATTATTATCATAATTTTGTACTTTCTTTGTTTGTCTTATTAAAATTTACGGATAAATTAGAAGGAGGAGAGTACTTAAGTTCATAATTAAGTACTCAATAATTAAAAACGTAACTTTTTAATTCAATAATTAAAAAGTTTATTAAAAATTAATTAAAACAAACACAAATCTCACTTATTAATTTATCTGTTTTTTTAATTTTTTTATTATTTATTTATTTATTTATTTTTAATTCGTCTGAATGAGATGAATAAAAACAAATAACAATAGTGACCAAAAGATATAAAAATTCATTAAAAATAAAAATAAATTATTGACCTTAAAAAGAATTATTGAGTACAGAATGCCCATATCACGTGATTATATTAAATACCTTGATGTCCAGTACTCCTTTGAAATAGAATACAAGATACGGGTTGTTTGATTATTCAAAAATAAATTAATAAATATAAAATATTATTAAATATAAGTGTTGATATAAAATTTAATAAATATAAATTTATATTTATAATACTTGATTCTATATATATATATATATATATATATATATATATACCATGCTTTTTTGTGTGTGCTACCATACGTAGATATCGATAAAAAAAAGAAAAAGAAAGAATAAGATAGAACATTTTTTCATTTATACCCTCAACTGACCTTCCCATCAATGGACAACTGCACATATATAGAAAGTGCAATAATGTCTTTTAACCGACTCCGGTTATAGAATATCCTCTGGTATGGTATAGCCGGTTAAATAACCTCATTTAAGATTTTGGGGGTGTTTGGTAATTAGCTTTTATTTTTTTATTATTAATTTTAGTTATAAGTTATAATTTATTTTAAACACGCATAACTTCTGTTACAAATTATAATTATTATTTTTTATTTCAACTATAAATTATAATTTTTACTAAACACTCACAATTTTTGTACCTCTCTTTTAAGTGAAAAAATTGTCAATTTGAGTTTAAACAATTTAAATAATTACTAAAGTCAAATTAATTAAAAAGTTAAATTAAATATGCATCATAAATGTGAATAAGATTTGGGCCGTACCAAACTTGCAAGGCATTATTATTTCTTCTTACCCTCAACTTTCTTAGCAGATTTATATATGTACCCTCTGAAAACTATTAGCTTGTTTTAAAGTGGTATTTGGTATTGTTGAACTTAATATTTTATAAATTATAATTTATAATATAAATTGTGAGTGTTTGATAAAAATTATAATTTAATTGTAATTGAAATAAAAAAAAATAGTTATAGTTTGAAACAGAAATTATGGGTATTTAAAAAAAATTATAATTTATAACTAAAATTAATAATAAAAAATTAAAAACTAATAGTACTAGTATTGCCAAACACTCTCTAAATATTATGTAAAATTATTTATGTCATACTATTAATAAACAAAAATAATTCCATCCTTCCTAATTAACAAAGATATATAGATTAATAATATTAAACTCAAAGTATTTTTCATTTCCACTAGAAATCTGGATTTTAATATTTTCCTATCAATTCACACATCCACCGTCGCTTTCCAAACATGGAAAGTCAAACAAAGCTTGGAAGAAAAAAACTATACTTACATGGCATTTTTTTAGTATTCTCCGACGCACTTAATATTTTATTAACGTGATATTCTTATTTAATAGTATAATAAAAAAAAAACACTAAGTTAATATGTAGACTAACTTTTTTTTTAAACTTTTAGGCTTTTTAATTTTTTTTTTTGTAAAAAAATAAATATAAAAATATGTAAAAAAAACCAAAAAAAAGCCACCTTACACCAAATTAGTTGGCTTTTTTAAAGGCTTAACTTTTAAGTTAAGTTAGGCCAAACATATGCTAATATTAATTCATTTTTATTGGGGAGGTGAGAAATAAAGATAACTCACTTAAGTTTGTGTTTGGATTAGTTTTTTTTTAGATTTTTTGGCTTTTTGAATTTTTTTTATAAGAACGTAAATGTAAAAAGATGTAGAAAAGTCTATTTAAGCCAAACCAGTAAGTTTTTTTAAAGGCTTTTAAATAAATTTTTTTTTAAAAAAATTAAGCCAAACATAGATATATATCGAACATTTTTATTTGTCAAGAGTGTTACGTGTTATTACTACATATGTGGTGTTTGACGATGCTTCTAATTATAACTTATAATTTTCTGCTATTAGTTTTGATAATATTCTTTTAAACACTCACAACTCGTGTTATAATCTGTAATTACTTTTAGTTTTTTTTTCTATAAACAACTAATTTTAGCTACAAGATAACATCTTTTCTAACACTCACAAATTCGATTACAAATTATAATTATTGTCTTTGTTTGGGATAATTGCTTATTTTCGTTTTTAGTGAATTTGTTTTGTTATTTAGTTAAACTATTATAGTTTTAAACTCCTCTCATCAAGACAAGTCGAAAAAATAAAAAAAATTTAACCAAAATAAAAAAAATATTTAGAAAAGACAAAAATAAGCTAAAATAAGCCAATAACCTAAATTTTATGTTATTTATTTTTGTCTTTAATAGAATTTTTTATCTTTCGATTAAATTTTTTTTTTATTTTTTTAGTTTATCTCAACAAGTCAATTTAAAAAAATAAAAAAAATTAGTTAAAAAATAAAAATAAATTCAAAAATATAAAAATAAATAAAATTCGCAATATTTAACTCAAACGTGCCATTATTTATCCCATATTTATTCAACTGCAAGTTATAAGCAATTATAGTTGCATAAAGGCCAACACTATCATCATGCTGGTTCACTTTTATTGCACAGCTAAAAGACAAAAATAATTAATTATGATGTATTAAATATTTTTATTCATTAAAAATATTTTATGATATCAATTACACCACCTCCAAGAAAAAGCTCATAATTTGGAGTAATTATTTGGTGCTCCCAAAATTTTATATGGTAACTCCACGTGCTATTCTCACTTAATATGATGATGATAAATTTTACGGTAGAAATAAAATAATTTATCTTTGTTAAGTGATTAAGAAATAAAGAGTGACTTATATTATATAAATTACGATTATTTATTTATTAAAAATATTATATAATATCACGTATATAATACTTCAAAAGTATTTAATAATTTTTCAATAATTTGCCAGTCTCATGTCTCACATGCAATAAAATAAAAAAAGGAACAGCCTGAGCATCTGCAATGTCGTCTCACTCTCATCTGTCTTTCTTCTGTTTCTGTAAAGCGAGAGCTCTTGAGTCACCATCAATCCATAATGCACGTACCCTAAATGCACTCTGGTTTTTTTTTTTTTTTTCTTTCAAACCTAATAATAATATGTGCTCGTTTGTCAGTTTGGTTCTAAACTAGGTTTTTTTTTTATTAAAATTTATTTTAAATTAAATAAATAAAAAATATATTTAATAAATTATATGTGAAATTTATTAAATATATTTACTATAATAATATCTACATTGAAAAGTGTATCTAATACGCTGCTGTGCTTGATATGTACATTATCAAATTATATTTTGTCAGTGCTGTTTATTTATTATTTATTTTTAATGATGAAATGTAATTTGCTAAGATAATAATATTTGATGAATTTAATTTTTTTTATATAAATAATCTACAAATTGATAACAATAAAATGAATGAATTCAATCATTAAAATAGAATCACTTTATGCCATTACATATTCAACAGTTCTCGAAGACTTTTATTATCTCATTATTAGAAAAACAAATTGGTCATTTTCGTTAACAACGTTAACCAAATAATTAAAACAAGGGAGGACAATATAATTTTAGAAATTTCAAAAGAATTATCATTTTAATAAATCTTGGGGATGCTAAATGTGATTTACTTTTTTTTTATTATTGTTAGGAAAATTGTGTGGTACATAATTAACCCTTGTAACTATGAAAGTTTCTTACTAAATGAGGTGTATTTATATGTTTAGTTATACAATCTTATAGCTTTAGTTGTAAACCATTATGGCAATAAAAAACGATATGACAACAATATTTGGTCAAATTAAAGTGGCTTTCGATTAAATTATGACACCTTAATTAGTGTTTTGTTACTTTTATGGTGATTTTGATAACAAGTATTTATGATATTTTTGTTATGACCATTTCAAAGTTAATGTGTATTGTTGCGATTTAGTTACAAAAATACATATAAAATACACTTTATATGTGTCTTCTACAGTTATTTTCCTTTTAATTAATTACTAACAGACATAAATGGACCGACGGGGGCGAATGGGGGCAGTTTTTCCAAAATTTTGAAAAAATTCACTATTATAATAGTATTAGTTTAAAATCTTTCATAATTATATAGGTTCGCTCCTCTAAGATTTTTTTTAAAATTTAATATATGTTTTTTTAAAAATTTATCAAAACAATTCGCTCCTCATAAGTTAAATCTTGCGTCCGTCCCTGCTAACATATGTGATATGAAGGCACACTACTACGCTAAACATTTCAAGTTTTGATTGTGTTTCCATACCTGAAATTAATTAGATTCATCCTCTTAGTAAAGCATTAAAATCGATGATTATTATTATTATTATTATTTCACAGCCCGTTATTGCACATTTTTGTGTTTTGCTTTACTATATAGTTTTGTTTTTACACCTTGTAAAAGTACAGGTTCATATTAGTACTGGACAAGAGTGTTGCCCTTATATTGAGAATAGATTTTATACCATATAATTATTGTGTAATATATGATTCAACAGTCATGTAGTGTACAAACATGTGCTGTGTTAGGGGTGAAAATTTTTAATGACGCATGTTAACACGACTCGAATCCTATACGGAATTAGAGAGTTAATATTGACTATCAACTGTTTAAATTTTAGAATTCTTCATGTATGGATTCATGTTCTTTTACTGTTGAATTTAAAGACTTTTTATAAATTGTTTGGAGTTTTTTTATTTATTATAATTTTATGTGATTTTATGATTAAAATATATGTAGAATTGAAAATATGAACTTATTATTAAATAAGTAGTTAAACGTGTTATAAATAGGTTAATCCGTTTATAAACATATATAGTGTTAGTGTTAGAAAAAATAACATGTTTAGTTAAATGGATAGTGTTGGTATTGTTGAGAGATATCTAACACGAACTCTATATGACACGATACGAACACAATATGATGTTCGCTTCTATGTTGTCCAACACATTGTGAAAAGTATAACCATTTAATTGATGTATTGCACAAAAATTGCATGGCAGAGAATTTTTATTCCTTTATATCCTAAAGTAAAATATAATGTCCTCAATTTTTTTTCGGCAAATCTTCTAGTAATTTGTGTAGTTACCAATAGGGACGAACACTAGTTTTAACTAAGGGAGATGAATTATTTTTAAAACAGTTTTTTAAATTTTTTGAAAGTAAATTTATATAATTTTAAAATATTTATAATTAATGCTATTATAAAAAAAAAACTGTAATTAGAGGGCGGGCGATTACCTTTGACCACTGGGTAATTTTTCTGTGCCATCTCTTGCAATGCTCCAATCGAATTTGGTATGAGCCACACCATTGTTTGAGCTTTATCACTTTTTATGTGTGATCTTATAAATATGCACCTCAAATTTGTTTGGGACATTGTACGAAGTAATCAGAAAGTAATCTGAAAGTCTGCCCCAATTGAGTCCTATGTTGTTGGAATAACTGACACCACTATCATTTGATAAAGAAAAAATAAGAATGGATATTAAGTATAGCATTATTGTAGCATAATTCAATATTAATGGAGTGTTTGGCCAAGCTTTTTGGGAAGTGGTGGGAATGAGCAAATTAAAAATAGTGCAGACTACAGATGAAGAAGGCCATTAAGTCGATCGGTTCGCGCTATTGGCACGCACACGAGATCACGGGCCCTGGGTGCTGTCAATCCGGGCCGTTCAGTCATATCAACCGCTCCATCACCGTCCATCTTCTCTCCACGCCGACCCACCACCATCCACTCGAAACATTGAATCATCGCAGCCACCACCGTGTGCAGCTCTTTCATGGCCAAAGAAATACCAGGGCAGCCTCTCCTCCCAGTGCCAAAGGGCAATAGGTGAAAATGCTGGCCCTTAACATCCATCAGGCCCATTGGGCCATCCTTTAAGAACCGCTCGGGCTGGAAGCCCAATGGGTTCTCCCAATACTCGGGATTCCTTCCAATGGACCAAACGTTCACGAATAGGAAGGTGTGGGCGGGGATGTGGTACCCACCGACCACGCAGTCTTGCACCGATTTTCTGGCGATCATGGGGATCGGAGGGTGGAGCCGAAGCGTTTCCTTTATGATGGCTTGAATGTATGGAAGATTTGGACCGTCCGATTCTGAAACTAAACGGTGCTTCCCAACGACTTTGTCGATCTCTTCATTTGCTTTCTTCAGCACTACTGGATTGTTGATGAGCTCTGCCAACGCCCATTCAATTGCAATGGCTGATGTATCCGTTGCTGCTGTGAAGAAATCCTGGATTAAAAAAAAAAATCATCAAATAAGATGAGAAAAACCATGTAATTGACTTTTAGTGGATTTTTCATGTTTAATAAAAAAATTTCAACTTTAATGCGATCGATTAAATTCTTCTAATAACAAGGAACTAAAAAAATTAAATTCAACATATGATCTAGCTTTTTTGCTAGATACTCTAGTTTTAACAAACAATTTTAATTGTTTTTATGTAATAATTAATGAATTTATGCATTTTAATAATTCATAATGCAAAATTTAAGTGTTCGTTTGGCAATTTAAGCCAGCTTTTTGGCTTTAAGCCACTTTAACCCAAAAAGCCAAAAATTCATTTGGTTGAGAAACTAATGACTTTTAAGCCACCAAATAATTCAAATAAGTAGGATGTGAAATTCAAATATTGCTTTTCAGCCTAAATGAGATTTTGCCAAACAAAAAAGTCAAAAAGCTAAAAATTTAAAAAATTAAAAAGTCAAAAAGTCAAAAGATAAAATTAAAAATTATTATCAGAAATGCCAAAAAGCCAATAGGATAAAAGCTGGGGGTTGTCAAATGAGATTTTCTGACTTTTTGGGCTTTAAGCCAAAAAGCCTAAAAAGTCGGCTTTAAGTTGGTTTGCCAAACGAGCGAGCACTAAATGTTATTTAAATTTTTAATAGTTATAGAAGACCGTGTATATTAAAGCACATTATTCGATTTTGTATTTAAATTTTAATTTTGAATTCATTATTCTAAATTTTATATTGTTATTTGAACTTTAATTTGTATAGATCTTAAATTTTTTTAAGAAAAAATAGTTTTTCTTGATGTTAACATGCATGTAGCTTGAACAATTTTCTTACAAACAAAACACGTGATCAGTTAAAAATTCGGTCACTATGTTTTCTACTCATTGGTAAGCATAAGAAAAAATCAAATTAATATATATTAGATTTTCAAAAGAAACATAAATCTTGAATCAAAGTTGTATTAGGGTTTTAGCAAATATAATTCTTGAAAAACTAATCAAAAACACAGAGGAATAATCATGTCAAAGAGCCAAAAGTAAAAAACAAAAAGTTAAATCAATTGATTATTGTAAATTCTGAGAGATTTTGAAACAAATCTCACAGTGCTTAAGTAGTTTTGATCAGTTGGGTTACTATGACTAATATTAGGTTGAAAGTAAAAAAAAAAAAGGTAGAGTTTGTTGATAAAAAAAAAAAAAAATTTGAAATCATAAAATTCATAAGCCAAAGTTTTATTACACAAGCCATTACAATGGTAACGATGTGGCTTCGGCCTGTTATATCATTGTTATACCGTTATGGAAGGTCACATAACCGCGTTACACTTAAAATTTTTTTTCACCAAAAAAACTAACCGTAACGGATAACGGGGCGTTTTTCAAAACTTTGGCCAGGACTTAGTCAAAATACTAACCAATACCAAGGCCTTTATGTGATCTCTATTTAATTTCATCTCTGAATCACCCTCTTCCAAAACATCAAGCAAAATGTCAAGAAAATCCTCCGCACTCTGACCTCCTTCGCGACAACTTTCTCCTGCTTGTTTCTTCTTCTTCTTCTTCTTCCTCACTTCTTCCCGGTTCGTGATAATCTTCTCCAGCAATGCATCGTACCTCCTGTGTATATCCTCGCACTTCCTCCCAATCCCCTGCAAATCCAAGTTCCTGCAAAACCCTACAAAATCCGAGACGTTAAATTCCCCCAAAACCCTCGTCACCTCGCGGACCAGAGTTCTAGCCTCATCGGCCTCGCCTTTCGTCCCCGAACACCTGATGCTCAGCATCATTTGAGATATAATGTTGTTTGTGAGCTTTAAAAGCTCTTCCGTGACGTTAACAGCTTCGCTGGCCATGGCTTTCTTCATTAGAAGTTGAAGGAAAGAGTTCAATTCTCTGGTTCGGATGGGAAGAAAGTGATTGAGATTACGGCTGCCTAAGAGCTCGTAGGTGCACAACTTCTTGATGAACTTCCAGTAAGGGCCAATCGGCGCGAAGGCGAAACCGGAGTCGTAGGTGAGGCGTTTCACGGCGGCGGAATGCTTCCGGGCGGAAAATGTGAACTCATGTGTCTTGAGGAACTCTTTGGCGAGGTCGGGAGTGGAGACGACGACGCAGGGGACGGAGCCAAGGCGTAGGCGAAACAAGGGGCCGTAGCGGGCGGATAGCTGGTGGAAGGAGTGGTGGACGAGGGGGCGGAGGAGGTGGAGGTGGCCGAGGATTGGTAGGGCCAAGGGCGTCGGTGGATGGCGGAGATTGGGTGGTTTGTTTTTGAAGTGGCGGTGAATGGGTAGAACAAGTAGTAGGGTAGCAGAGAGAATAAAGAGAGGGAGAAGGGTCATGAACTCGAGCGTCATGGCTTGATGGTTAAAAGAAAAATGAGAACTATGAAAATGAAATGATGAACCTGAGCATAGATATTTATGGTGGGAAAACAATCTCTTGATCGAGATTTTCATTAGGTCAAAATTTTCTAATTTTTTGTTTTAAAAATATTATTTAATAAAAGTACATCGTTTTATATTAAATAAAATATTGTTAAAATTAAAGACTTCATAACATTTGTTATAAAACTTTTAATAAATAATATTATGTTATTTTATATTAATAAATTTTTATTAGAATTAAAATTTTATACTATAAAACGACGTAATTTTATTGTAATAAAAAGTTTCATTTTATGAGGGTAATAAAGAGAATTATTATTCGAAAAGCTTATTGAACCTTAATACGTGAATCACGTTTGACGGTAAGTGTAAGTTGGGATACATTAATAATAACACCAATGCAATGTCCCCCAAGAAAAAGTATCTAAAAAATTATTTAAAATTTAAATTGATGGTTAAAATTTATTTAAGGTGTGTTTTGCATCTTATCAAATATGAATTTACACAACAAAAATTACTTTTAAAAAAAAAATTGAGTATTTTTTTTTAAGTACATAGACTTTTTTTTAATAATAAAGTAAAATTAAATATAGGATTCGGTGTAAGTTGGGATGCATTAAAGCTCAGTTAATTGCAATGTAAAATATTTTTTAATAAAATATTTTTAATATAAATTATTTTTATAAAAAAAGTATTTTTTTAATTTTATTTTTTAGTATTCGGTTGACATATGAAAATAATTTCAAAATAATTTTTTTATTGTTGAATTGAAACAAGATATTTTTCACAATAAAGTTGTGAAAATATTTGAATATGGTACGATACCTCATGAACCTTCATTACTGTTTGAAACAACTTTTTCTGAGACTTCTTTTTGTCTTTTTTTATTTTTTTTTGGCCTAGATTTTTTTTTCTTTTTGATTAATCATAATAAAACAAATTTAAAAGTATAGCCATTTTATCTAGAGTTGAAAAAATTCACTAAAACTGAAAAAAAAATCTTTAAAAGCTTTAAAGTGACTTTTATTAAGTTTTTTTTTGTTTTATACGAACTTTTTTTTAATTTTTTCGTAATAAGAGAAATCTAAAAAGTATTATTTTTTGAATTAATATAAAAAATATCACTAAAGACGAAAAAAGACACATAAAAAAATCTTAAAAAAGCTATCCCAAACAATATTCATGTCACCACCACTGTTGGTTTCTGTGTCTTCGTTTTAAAAATCGACACAATAAATTTAAAAATCTAAAATGGTCAAACTCAAGACACATATCTTAAGAGATTGAAAAACAACTTACTAATTTATTTAAAGAAAAACAATTTCATCTTATAAAGTAAGATATTTTATTTAAAAAATTATTTTATTTATTTTTTGTTAATCGAGCAGTGAAAATTAGTAAAATATTTTATCAAAACACATTTTACATTGAAATGAATAAAACCTAATAAAGTATTATTAGAAGAGAGATTATTATAGAGAGGGATTAACATTGGAGAAGAAATTGTATTATGAATTATATATAATATTATCTTTGTTTTGGAATAGATGGATGTCTTCATATTTATATATTTTTATTTTTATCCTTCTACAACAAAAGTTAAGAATTTGATAAACTATTTTAATGTCATTTCCTGAAGTTATAGGAATATTCAATTTTGGGCTGCAAGCCTGCCAAGGCACAAATGAATAGAATGAATAAAAATAAAAATTTAAAAATTAATTTCTAACGTATATTAAATTGAAAAAGCTAGCAACTTTCAAACATCATGATTTCTCATAAGTAAGAATGCAGAAAATTTCTACATGCTTACATAAGTTAAAAGGAAAGGAGAAAAAATACATACATACATATATACAAAAAGAAGTAAGACATAGAGATAGATTAAGAGTAATTTTGGTATTATAACATTTGAATGGGGATGCTATTGTCATTTAGTATTTACCTACAATTCCATTGGATAGGGTTAGCAAATCCAAATCCTACATAGGTTTAGCAATCCCACCTAGTCCAATTAGAGTAATTAGTTCAAGCTAGAAATATTTTTTAAGGTAGACAAGTAACTAATTTAAACATGTTATATTTCAAAATAAGAAGAGTACATTACTCTCACATTAAGATAAATTACCCACACCTTAGGATCCTAACATTTATGGGAAGCGTACTTTTTTGCCACTAATTAATAATGCTATTAGCACTATTGGAGTGACGTGGGACGAGTTTATACATAAAAGCAGCTTAAATTCTATCTTATATAATAAAAAAAAGGTAAACACTACTCCTAAAAAAGTATACTATCCCTCACATGAAGATAAGTACTTTGTGAAGTCGTAGTGATTTCTTTCATGTGAGAGACAGGATAGTGTACATTATAAATTTGGGACAATACACATTTATTTATTTTGTTTATTTTTGTTTTTAGTAAATTTTTTATTTTTTAGTTATACTATTATATTTTTCTACTCGTTTTGATGACGATAAAAATAATTGACTAAAATATAAAAATTATAAAAATAAAAAATTGGGTAAAATAAGCCAACAAATCATATTTTATGTTATTTACTTTTTATCTTTAGTAAAAATTTATCCCAAACCTACCCTGAATAATGTAGCAATGCTACTTTTGAAGCCCTATAACTAGTTTTAAATAAATGAATGCAAATAGACCATGTTGCTCTGTAAGACATTGTATATGAGATATATTTATATTTTATTATTATATCCGAATAAATTAATTTGCTTTCCACACATACTGGCCTGGCTGCATCTCCCAACCCCCACGTAAGTGTAGTACTGTATTTTATTATTATTATTATTTTAAAATATATATATTTTAACTTAATTTTTTAATTGCTGCATAGCTGACTCAAACCCTAGACAGCTTAAGTGCTTACTTAAGAGTTAGAGCCTCTATTGTCAAATCCTAACTCAAACCCTAGGCAACTTAGGTGCTTACTTAAGAGTTAGAGCCTCTATTGTCAAATCCAAACTCAAACCCTAGGCAGTTTAGGTGCTTTTTTAAGAGTTAGAGCCTTAGGTACTTACTTAAGAGTTAGAGCCTTAATTGTCAAATCCTAACTCAAACCCTAAGAGCTTAGGTGCTTACTTAAGAGTTAGAGTCTTTATTGTCAAATCCTAAGCAGTTTGGGTACTTGCTTAAGAGTTATAGCCTTTATTGTAGTAAAGGGAATCACTTTTTTAGACTACTATTTTAGTTTAAACTCTTTCATTAAAAAATTATGACGACTTTTTCTATTTAATTCATCTTTTTTGCTACTCTTTCCATTTCAGTACATTTTTCTTAAAAATATACACTTTAATTTTTATTAATTTTAGAATGTCGCATTGAAAATGTTAGATATAAACTATTTTTTCAATTCAAAGTTAGTTAATTTGAACAAATTTATTCATGGGAAACCATTTTTATTTTTTTTATTTAACATCAAAAGTTAAAGTCATTAGATGATGATATATAGTTTGAAGAAATAATGTCATCTAAAATATATTATTTTTTTATATAAAGGGTTCAGATTTATTCTTAAAATTCTTTTTTTTTTCCAAAACAAGGTTTTGCAAATAAAAAATACTCCAAGTGATGTATTAAATTGTAACAACACAATTGCCATCTCGATCTTATGACCCACCATAATTCGGATTCTAAGAGTTGTCTTTCCTACACCTTCAAAGTTTATCATGATGTGATTTGAAGAAGAAATTGCCAAAAGATTGATATAGATATGTTCCCACATATTTAAGTTAATTTGATTTATTTATTTTAAATTTTGGGTAAAAATTCTAAGATTGTTATCTAAGAACATAGTACCTTTTATCATTTTTTATGTGGCATTTTTAATAAATCAAAATATTCGATACACATTAACTATAATTTCCAAAGTTTAATATTCCCCTTCTTAATCCTTGAAACCTTCGTACCGAGAAGCTGACTAAGGTTGCTCCTCTAAGGAGATTTGGAGTATTGCTAAGAAAATTAAGGCATTTAAATCCTTGATTTTTTATAGCTTCCAAGCCTTATTTTTGAGAAGATTGGGATATTGTTGGCCCTTTCTTTTGTGA
>JAULJZ010043891.1:0-14379 GCA_032270985.1 Heliamphora pulchella
AATTTTATTTTTAATAAAATTAATTTTTTCATTGTATGAGAATCTTTATGAGCAATGTATGTATATTATTTCTTTGATATGCATAGATGTCCAATATTATGTATAATATTTAATCTGGTTTGTAGAGTAAGACTTACACACAGAAGATCAGATTTTAGGTTCTTGCTGAATATAAGTTTTTTATGTTCACAGTTTAGATGAAAATGGGCATACCATTGGTACGACTGTAGCACAGAATTTTGGTACGCATGTCTTGGTTACAGGGAACAGATAATAGTGTCGTCTATTGTTCTGACTCTCTGTGCTAGTACACCTTGTGTGTACTGAACGGGACATTTAGGGTAATCATTTTATACTGATTATATAAATTGATTCACACCCCAATATTATTATGAATAGTGTTTATCCTCTTAATCCTAAAATAATTATTGATTTGCATATATTTAAAATTCGTTAGTTTGATTCATTAGAGGGTGCGATCTTATATAGGTCTATATTCATGGTGAGTTGCATAGCGGTATTATTTATATGAAAATATTAATTATTGACGGAATCCACGTCCCGAAAGATTGGAATTGACAATACCCCCTTAGGATGCTTATAAGTTTTGATCAGACCAAATCCTACAGGTGGATTTAATTATCCGGCGGTCAAATGAGTTAAGCAGAAAGACTTAAGAAATATCAAGTGCCGATTGAATTAAATTATCAAAAATTAAATTTAATTGGAGGGTATCGGGAATCATAACGTGGGGAGAAATAGTAAGCATTTAATAATAGGAGCTCAATACAATAACGTCTTGAGATTATGGGCCAGAGTGCAATTATAGTTCTTTAGTGATATTAACTGTAATTTAGTATTTTATGGAAATTGGAGAAACCGCTGCGTCTTTCCATAATTGTAGAAACTGCTGGTAGGTATCTGTATTCCACTGGAAGTCTTATTCATAATTACTTTCCAGTTCCCTGCTGTAGCCCAATATATATGCGGGTAGGCTGAACCAGTTTTATAATCATATATCATATTTTTGTCTTTCAAGACTAAAGATATCTGGGTTCTACCGGTACGAGTTCTCGATAGCCCGTAGCCCACACTACATTCAAGAATTGCATAAAGGAATATAGTAGAAGACCTGACAGGAGCTTCCACTCATAATCAAATTGTAGTTGAAGAATCGATCGACAAAAGGTATTCTTCTAAATTAACTTTGGTAGCACAGGTTTTATTTTGATCATTTGACGTCAAAAGTTTTATCTAGAGCCCGTTTTGGCGTTTTCCTGCCCAGTTAATTTTTTACCAAAAATCATTTACAAAAATAATGGTCATGGTAGTCTTGCCTCCAATAATTGGTATCAGAGCCATTTTCTTTTTTGTTTGCGGTTATCGGGGCCTGGTAGTTTTAGAACTGTTGCTAATTTTGTTTTGTAGGCCTTGTAAATCCTGATTTTATGATCATTTTTTATTTTCATGTTTGATTGAATGGTTTGAATGAATGATGATTATAACTTTTTTTAACCACGAGGGTTGATCGTGGTAGAATGATTGTGAACTCTACGGAGGCATAGGATCAATGTAAATATTATTGTTTTTCGATTTCAAGTTTCTTTTTTATTTTATGTAATCAAAATAAAATAAAAAAAATTAAAGAAGAACGAAGAACACGGTTTTAATCATGGCCTTGGGAATCACGGTTTTTGGAATCATGAAACAAAAGCCAGACTGTTTCGGTGCACAAAACAGTGGGTGCTGGATACTGTTTTAGTTATGTTTTTTTTTTAAAAAAGGGGCCAAATGCAGCCCAAGGCTGCGGCGACTTTGAAGCAGCAAGCAGGGTTTTCAACCCAAATGATTCCGGTGCAAATTCCATGCAAGATGTCACGCCCCGAACATTCGGGTCACGCAAAAGCCCACCAAAACACCCATTTAAGGAAAAATAGGTTTCATCGTTGATAATCAAAATACAATATTTGGATAAAAGATCCCCACAGCTCAACTCTCATAAACTGAAAACATGTATCTCATACATGAATAAATATATCGTCAAAAGGCATACAGAACCAGCCATCACAGGCGTTACATGTAAAAGTACATGTACAAAAACAGGAAAAACTACAGCAAGTCTTCCATCACCTCTGCAACTAGGTCAACTCCTCATGCTCACCTGAAAAGGTTTTATAGCAAAATTCTACACCGTGAGCCAAAGCCCAATAGAACATAGATAATAAAACTGTAAAGCAGGCTATGCAATTATACACACACTTGCTCAACTATAGGAGCCAAAAAGGTTTTCCATCCAAAATCACAAGTTTTCCGTCAGACTATCACAAATCTCAAAAAGGTTTTATCTCATAAAACCCCACATTTTTCATCCTTTAAACTATGCATATCATCTTAACAGATATCATGCCACAGTTAAGGAAAAGCAGTAATCAAAAACTTGATTTTGTTCACCCGGATCACACAACCGAGATCAAACGTTATTTTCCCACTCGGGACACACAACCGAGGAAAATAAAACGATAAGCTGTAACAAAACAATAAGCTCCACTCAGGCCACTCAGCCGAGGAGAAAGATATAAATGTAGTCCTATGTACCGACTCTGCCACATCAACAAAGGTAACAACTATAGACTCTCGTCCATTACCCTCGATCCGTAGGTTTAGTAATGACAAGTTCTATACGGAGTTACAACAACAACGCCATTCACGGAGACAACCGACTTCTTTACGGATTTCCTTAACCGATGGGAAAGCACCCAAATCACACACTTGTTTCTTTATGGTTTGCCACGACCGATGGATGAAACATAACTAAATCACACACCTGCTTCTTTACGGATTGCCGCGACCGATGGACGAAGCAAAATCAAACCACGTTTACGGGGATTAACCCGAGGGACCGTACCGAACCCACTCTGCACACGTTTTTGGACTTACACCAAGGAGCAATAGATGCCCAACTCAAATCACACTCTGTCATGGTACATCTATGGATAACAAATAAAAATCCACCGTAGCTCAACTACGAAAACCCGCAAAATGATTGATACAACACATGAATAAAAAGAGGTCCAATCCATCAAAATGGAGATCTAAAACCACTTCCAACAAAACGTTTAAAAGGTGAGACTCAACCCCGCGGGTTAGTTCCAAACCTCCAAAAAGACATTTTTCACCTGATTTCACAAAATAACTCGTTTTCAAACCTCCTTTTGACAACCACAAATGTCAACACACCCGGATCATGTACAAAAATCGAGAAAAGGCGTAAAAATCCTCTTTTACCCAAAAATCAAGGTTTACACATGAAAATCACGTTTAATTCATTTCTACCCAGTGAAAGCATACACAATTACATATATCACCCTAATACAGCAGTAGGGTCTAGAATCCTACCTCGGCAAGTCAAAACTCGAAGCCTCGAAAATTGATCCTTGACGAAACTGAATTCTGTTCGGATATATACGAAGCCCCTTCCACAAGCATCAAGGATCCGTAGTTAGATTGCTAAAAATCGAGCCCCGGGCCCTTAGAAATCTAGAGAGAAGGCATAGAGAACCGAAACTTAGCTTGGAAGAAAGCTCCATCAAAATATCTCAACCTCAGATATTTATGAAAAAATACCAAAATTCTCAGCTTAGTCGACTGGACCCCCAGTTCAGTCGACTGAACAGCCTACTGGAAACCTCAAAAAATGCCCACCGCCACAGTTCAGTCGACCAAACACCCTAGTTTAGTTGACCGAACTAGAAAATCTCAGTCCAGTCGACTGGGCCAACCCCTCCAATCGATATTCAGGTCGGTCATCCCACCAAAATGTTAGAGTCCTGGTTTTTGCCATCACTATCAAAGAAGGAAGATTCTTGATCACAACAATGAACGTTTGGAACTTGATGAACAATTAACCACCAAGTCATAATAGATCACATAACTAGGTAATTACCACAACAATACCTCTTATCATGTTCGTTTTACCATAGAATGACCAACTGCCTGAGAAAACGATCCAGTTATTGGAAGAGACATTCAAACCCAACGTTATAGTATGTCAAGAACATACGATAGAGGCCAAGAGGAACGGAGCAACCTTTGAAAAGATTAGAGAGAAAATGGAAGCATATGATTACAGACTTCATCATCAAGATTATCAAGATCACCTCAAAGACCGGTAGCTCTTTAGCTAAACAATTCAAGGATTTGGGTGCCAAGGAATTTGTGGAAATAGTGAGTCCCATTGACGCTGAAGATTGTTTGAGGGGTGGAGTGCGCATTTTAGACATACCGAGTTGTTCACATGGTAGGTTCTTAAAGTATTAATTTGTATTCATTTGGCGTCTAGACTATGTAGTGGTATTCGATTTCTATTATGGTATCGATGTGAGTCGTAAGGAAGTTACTTTTGAAAATCTTTTGTGATGTGACCCGTTAGAGCAAGTTTGTTTAGATTGGTGAATAGATGTTGCTGGTATAGAGAAGAAATTTTCTTATGAGAACGTGTGAACTCTATGTATGATAAGTTGAAGGATGATATAATTTTGTTATTTTTGGTGGAATTGCATAGCAAATCAATGTGAGTACGTAGGAGGAATAAGTATTTGGATGAGGAGAGTGGAAACGTAAGTAAGATTATACGAATTCATGGGTATGATTTTTGTAATTGGCCTTGAATGAATCGAGTGTCTTAGTAGAATGTGGGCAAGATAAAATAATTAAAGTGCAAAAATAGTTCTTAGTTTGATTGTGTGGCAGAAAATGTGTGAAGAGATTGAGTGATGATAATAAGATATTTTAGAATCGGGAGTTAATACTGTTTAGTTAAAGGATTGTAGGGTGGATGGTATGTACGTGAAGGAAATATGTGACGAGGTTATGGTTGGATTCATATGGGTAAGCATATACCTGAAAAGCGTTTAGTCTATGTGGTATGTTTAGCCCTAGTGACTCATTAAATTCAAGTGGCGGTGTTAATCTTGATGGTCATAAGGCTAGAGTAGTCCAACATAAAGTGGTGATGTCATTTCGAGTTAATAGTTATTAGTTGATCGGGAAGTAGTCTTTGATGTACATTTGAATATGGCAATGAGTTGATTTTCGATAGAGTGACAGTCTTTCTAGATAGAAGTAGAGAATGTTTGAATCAGTTTTAGTGGTGGGCTAGTTTAGAGACGTATAATTGTTTGGGGAAGTCGCACTCGATGTAAGTTGTGTTTTGGAGCCAACGTGTTCTCAATGATAAACTGGGGTCATGATACCATAAATAGAAAGTGTGGGAGGCAGATATACTCAAGACTGCCTTTAGGACTCGTTACGAGCATTATGAGTTTGTGGTGTTGCCTTTCGAGTTAACGAATGTACCTGCTGTGTTTATGGACCTAATGGATCGAGTGTTCAGAAGCTTTCTAAGACCAATTTGTAATTATGTTGATAAATGACATTCAGTTATATTCTCAGAGTGAAGAAGAACACAGAGAACATTTGAAGATTTTTTGTAGATCTTGAGAAAGCACAAGTTGTATGTGAAACTTGGTATGTGTGAGTTTCAATTGGACTAGGTGATGTTTTTAGATCATGTTATATCTGGAGAAGAAATTCAAGTAGGCCCAACAGAAGTAGAAGTAACAGCTAATGGGAAGAGGCTAACTAGCGTAATAGAGATACAAACTTTTTGAGGCTAGCTGGTTATGTGACATAGTCCTTGATGGTTTGGTAGTAATCAGTTTAAGATGTTAAGTAGGACAAGACAACCTTTGCTCTAAGTGCTTAACATATGAGCTCGACCTTATCCACACATGCAATAAAGAATGACTCAAGTAAACAAGGACACAACGTTGGAAAACGAGAAGGCACAATGATAGTAAATTATTCTCAACCTTCCATACGATGAAGTACGGGGTGAAATTTTGGGGATGAAATTTGTTTAAGGGGGGTAGTTTGTAACGACCCGGCACAGACCCGGGTTGTAACAATCCAGTTAATGATGACCTGTGTAAAGACCCTGCTTGGACCCTAGTGTTAGTGACGGATAGTCCACGAGACCATAAAACACAGAAGAAGTTCAGAACCCTAACTCGAGTCGAAAACCCTAAGTTCGGCCTGGAAACCCCAAAAAGGTCCAAAAAACAGGCAATAAAACCCTAGTTGAACTCCGCAATTAAGCGTGCTTGGGTGGGAGTAATGCAATGATGGGTGACCCCCTTGGGAAGAATAAAAATCGTGAGGGCTTTTGCCCAAAGCGACAATACCGTTGCCATGTGAAAGGTCAAGGTGTTACATTTTTTCTATAAAAATACACCAAAACTCACCTATTCTCCTTCTATGTTTTGGCCAAGAGAGAGTGAGGGAGAGCAACTAAAAATTTTCTAAGTATTTCCAAGAGAAGGAGAGAAGATGGAAGGAAGAAAGAAGAAGAAGCTAGGAAGGACCAAGGAGTGTATTACAAAGCTAAGTTCATCCACCCTTCCCTTTCTAAGAGCATCAAACAAGTAAGTAAATCCCTTAAACCTTCTACCATTCTCTCATAAAATAATTCTCAGTCCATATCTATAACAAACCCTAAGAATAAGAAATAAGATTTCACTCAAAATGGCATCGTGTGAGCAGATTAGGGGCTGTTCATATGAGATCAAGTGTTGTATATATTTGCATGTATGTGTTTTTGAGTTTTATGACTTGAATAGGTTTGGGAACTTTGGAATCTATGAACACATTACATGCATGCAAAGAAAATACATTAAATTTAAACACATCATGAGCTAAGTTACTAGAACCCTAAATAACTTGATTTTTTGGGCATGTTAACTTTCTGCCACGAACTTTAAACTACCATAACTAATTGTAGAAAAACGATTTAAATGTGTTTTTCATGTCTAGACCTAGAGTTTTAAGTTCTCTTTCATACAAAATTGGTTTGAAGTAATTACGTTGGTTAGAACTCTAGTTATAACATTTTTACCAAATAGTGTCAGATTTTGACCACTCTGAGTTGTAGATATAATAATCCTAAGTTAGAGTGAGAACCGAGCTTAGGTCAAAACATTAAACTTGTAGATAACATGTTTATCTTACTTTCCACAAAACATGAACCAAAAATATAAAGTCATGATAGGTCAAAACCCTTCCCAAAGTCACTGCTGTGATTCAATGACTGGCAGAGCTCTCTATCACACATTTTTGTGAGACAAAAAACTATGTTTTTAATGGCTAAATCAAAAAATAGTTTTCATGAGGAATGTAGCTAACATATTAAACTAGAAACTGAGAGAACATCAGCCCAAAATACCCTCGGATGGTCCCCCAAAAGTCTTGAGCATTCTCTTTTGAAAACCGGTTCTGCTGAACCTTTTTATGTTGACTAAACCCATTTTACAAAATGGCCATAATCATCAACTTGTTCCAAACAATTAGCCTTAACACCAAACATAAAACTTGTAGGGAACACCTTAAACTAAACCCTCCCCAGACATCAGACCCATAGCCCTTGAATTAATGCCCCAAAACTGAGGCCAATAAAGGCCTAAATTCTGTACTTTTCCTTGTAAAATGCTAAATGGTTTTCTCTTAAATAAATCAAATGAACTTTTTGCCCTAGGATCTGACCTTAGTGTTAAACATAAAAGTAGTAAAAAATATTTTTATCTAATTGGTGTCCAAAAATCATAAATTAACTCAATATCTAGGTACCTCAAAACACTGTTGTAATTTTAAATTTGATGATTAAATATTTACCTAAATTTGGCTAAATGTGTGAGTCGTATGTTACATTGTGGAACTTGAATATATGAAATTTAAATGATTTATGTGAGTAATTGGTGTATGAAATTAACAATTTGATGATTAAAAACCATGCCGATAGGTTGGATCCATGTCACATAAATTATAACTTTTGCTTCGTATAATTGTATTCCATGCTTTAGTGAGTTGTACCTTGTGTTATAGTATGTTTAGATTCCACGCTATAATTAGTTGTACACGAGAAGCATGTTGCACACCATGAGCATTGCTACACTTGCATCTTGGTTTATCGGAGTCCCTTTTGTACCTATCATTGTGGGTTGGGTGGAAATCATTATTTCTGTGGTTTTGAACCTAAGGCCTCTATGGTTGCCAATGATTTGGAAAGTTGTTATTATGAAAAAAGGGTTTATTATGAAAAGGGGTAAGGCACCATGGGTTCGTCACTAGCCTTTTTAATTTTGGTAATTTAGACTTCGGGTTGACGCCAAACGAGCATTCTTGTCCTTAAGGTGGGTTTTATGCGCATATAGTTGGCCAGAGGAGTTGGAATAAGGGTGGAGAGTTTGGAATAAGGATGTAACTGGCTTCCCCACGTCGTTGCCATTAAGTAAAATGGTTAAGGCATGAAGTCAAGGCGAGCGTTTACCTTTCGCAAAGAGGTAAGAATAAGTTTGGTGATTAAATTCCCATAAAGTCTACTCAGTAATTCCAGGCATGGAATTCATGTTGTGGTTTTGAAAGTAAGTTGGGTTGAGCATTTGCATCGCATTCATTTGCATCAGCACTTGTATAATTGTTATTATGTATGCTTATCCTGCCTTAAATGTCAAATTTGTCTGTCTCCTTGGCCTTAAGCTGTATTGGGTGTTATATGATATGTATTGTAGGATATTTTATTGTGAGTTTGTTAGAAGGTTTAGGGAATTTACTTTTAGGCTTTTGGCTCATAGCATTCGTGCCACATGTGAAGAAGAAGAACTTTTTGAGGAGGGTGAGCTCGTAAGGGAAGAAGATTTCGAGGGACGGGGTGAGTAGCAAGAGCCAGTCAATCCCGACAACGCCAATTCGAGAATTTAAATTTTCATCCTTTTTTATCTTTTGTCAGTTTCCACGGGCATATTGTAGCTTTTGTTAAATTCTCTGGATGACTATAATTTTTAAATATTTTGAACAAGTTCTAAACCACAAATGATGTAGTATTTATCATATGTAATTGTGAATGCATGGCTAGAATATCTCTCTTAATTATAGTTACGTATGTCTCGACGTACCCCTAAGACGGGGCATCACAATCATTTCCTCCCTTTCCCCCAGGGAGTGTGTTGATAATTTGAGGAACTGAGTCTTGTTCAGGTTTTGAAGAGCTGTCTACACTTTTGACCGGGGTACCTTGGTGTGGAACTTTTAGTGGTTTTTAGGCAGAGTTTAGCAGATGGTCTGCTTCATCTGGATTCGATGGTAGAGTTTTCCTCTGGGATGGCCTAGGTTTTCTCTTATTTGGATTCTTTAGTGCTGTTCATCTCATAGCTCTTTGCTGACTTATTGGGGCTCCCACCGCTTTTGTTTGGCGACCCTGTGCGCAGGGAAAGTTAGTATTTTGCTTTGGTAGGATTTGAGCTGTAGTTTCCAGGGCTGATTTGTCTGTTGCTTCTTTTGGCTGGCTGGGGGCCCATCTGACACTTTACTCTTGGACCTCTAATGGTTCCCCTTCAGTTGCCTTTGGACCTTTGTTTTGATCTTTGTGGTTCTGCTGTTTGATTCTTTATGTGGTTGAAGAGGTCTCTTTTCTTTATTTGCTCAGGCTACGTCTGGGTACCTAATTGGTACTTGGTTTGGTTAGGGTGCGGAGTTGGGTAAGTGGCGGAGTTGGTTAGTGCTCGCTTTCTTTCTCTGTGTCGAGGTTCCCCTTGGGACTGTTCTATCTACTGCTTCCTAGCGTCGTGGTTAGGGGACCAACTTCATTTGACCTCTTGAGCTTTGAGGTTTTGATATTTTCTTGGCTTTATAGAGGATCCTCTAGTAGCACTTTTGAGGAGAGGTCTCTTTTCTCGTCCGAGGGTTGGAGCCTTTCAAGGAGCCGAACTTCAGCATGTTTAAGGTGCATTTTGTGTATGTGGACTCCTATCTCCACATCTAGGTGATAGTGGTGCTGGTGCATGCTTATTGGTTGTGTCCTTTGTTTGTCTATTGATGTTTTTCTATTCATGCGGGTTGTGCATGAAATTTGATTTTTTTTAGGAAGTCTTCCCCACTGTCAAGTGGGGGTTGGGTGTGTTTTTGTGACTGATGTTATTAGGTCCTATTTGCTTATCTAAGGTAGTCTTGTTGCTAAGGGGATTTCTCCTAAATGTTAGTTGATGTAATTACCTGGGGTATGCCCCTTGTAAACATGTACATTTTTTTCTTTTCTTTTATGTTACAATTAATCACCCAAAAATAGAAATTATATTGCATACATTGCTAATTAAGATTCTCATAAAATGAAAAATTAATTTTAATAAAATTAAATTAAATACTAAAAACATGATTTTCAGTATACCAATCATAACAGTTTCTTTATGCTTTGACCTTATCTCTCTAAAGATTAGTGGAATGAAAGGCTTACCTTTACAAGTGTTTTGATATGGGAAATCAAATTTTTGGAACATAACTTGAGAAAAGAGTCCAGGGTTAGACTGCTCGATGGATCGATCGATCGGTCTATCGAGAGGTTATTGCTACCTCTCGGCTTCACAGTTGATGTGTGGAACTACTGTAGGCAATGAAAGATCGATCGATCAGTCTTAGGACCGATCGAGCAGTCTGACTGCTATGAGTAATTTTTTACCTTTTTCTTTTAAAGCTTACTTTTCAAAGGGGTGTTTACCCAAGGTTTTAAACCTTCTTTTGTGTATCTTTTGCTTCAAATCTTTGCTTGGATTTGTTAAAAATCTTCGCTTTTTGGGCCTTATCCTTGTATATTGCTTGGGTTTCTGTTGTTATGAAATCGGGGCGTTACACTTTCTCACTATATATATGGCTGCCAAGAAGAAGATCTAGTAAAGCAAGCAAAAATGATAGCTTCCACGGCAGAAGATAGTGAAGGAGACGACGCTGGAGGAGACGATGCCGGTGGAGACGACGTCGGCGACAGAAGCTAGCGATGGCAGAAGACAGTTTTAAGCCCTATTTAACAAGGGTATTTCTTGCATTATGCAAGGGTTTCTACAGAAAACTACCCCTTATGGGGCTTTCGAATCCACCCTAAGGAGTGGATTTGTAATCCAACATCATTGGTAATCCAACCAAAAGTTGAAAAACAAACACTGGGCTAACTAAATCAAGTGCCTTACTAAGCTACTCCACTACCAAAACCCTTATCAAACGGGGCCCTAAGGATTATTGAAAACAGGAAGAAGAATTGAAAAGAGGAGAGAGACAATATTGAAGCAAAGTAATAATAGATGAGAGAGAATCAACTACACAGAAGAAGCATTCACCATTATGCTACAAAGGCCAGCTGTAAGGAGTTAATTAGCTTAAAGCACCACGTATAGGTGCCACGCTGGTACCTTATTTGCACACACAAAAAAATTCTCCCAAAAAGCACCCCATTAACTTATGGAGATTATGGATCGATAATCAGACACCTCTCTCACATTTCAACTAGAATCCACTGACAACCTTTTTCTCTCTTTGTAGGTAACTAGGTAAAACTCGTGCCTAAAGACACTCCCAAGATAATTTAAATTAATCAATACTAATTATTTTTTCAAAACACTCATAACACAAGTAGAACTAACAATAAGAATTAACATGTGGAGGAGTTCGATAATGACAACTAAGTAACAACCATGTGAATAATCACTACAAGAAATTACACTTGTAGCGACCAAGTTTGGCGACCAACATTGAATTTGGTCGCGAAATACACAACAATTGGCGACTATATTCTCGTTGGTCACGGTATATATGACAATTGGCAACCATAATGTTTTTGGTCACGGGCACGAACACAATTGGTGACCATTATGTCGTTGGTCATGGCATACACCACAATCGGTGACCACCATTTTAAGTTTGGACGTGAACAACACTCTTATTGTGACTAAATTTAATTGTAGTCGCCAAACGTCTGGTCTTGAGCAATAAAGTCAAGTGAATACCTTTTGGCGACTAAAGTTTTGTCGCAATAAAAACTCTTTAATTGGCGACCAAACGACTTTTGTCGCAATAAAAACTCTTTAATTGGCGACCAAACGACTTTTGTCGCTACACCTCATTTTTGGCCACCAATTCTAGTTTTTGTCACCAACATTTTGGCGCCAATGAAAAAAACGTGGGAAAAAGTTTGGCGCCTATGACTTTTCGCAACTAAACAAACATTAGTCGCGCAAAAGGTTCAGTAGCGACCATTTGACATTTGGTCGCCGAATGGATTGGTGCCAACCGCAGAAAAGGTCATTTGGTGACCAAATAACGTTCCTCGCTAACGCGCACTTTTGGCAACCAATTCTAGTTTTCAACACCTAAAGTTTTGGAGCCAATAAAAAAAATGTGAGGACAAAGTTTGGCGCCTATGGCTTTTAGCGACGCACAAAATGTTGGTCGTGTAAAAGGTTCGATGGCAACCATTGGACATTTGGTCGCCAAATGGTTTGGTGCCAACCGTAGAAAAGGCTTTTTAGCGACCAAACAACGTTCGTCGCTGACGCACACTTTTGGCAACCAATTCCAATTTGCGACACCAAAAGTTTTAGCGCCAATGAAAAAAACGCGAAAAACAGTTTGACAAAAATGGCTTGTAGCGACTAACCAAACTTTGGTCGCGCAAAAGGGTCGGTGGCAACCATATTTACATTTTGTTGCCAAATGGTATGGTGCAAAATGCATGAAAGATCTTTGGGTGACTAAAGTGTAGTCGCGAAAAACGTTCTAATTAGTTGCGGAAAGCATACCTTGGGCGGCTAACAATGTGATTGGTCACTGAATGTTTGGCAACAACAATTTTTTTGTATGTAAAATGCATATATTTTGTTGATAAAAATTGAATTAGTAACGAAAGAGTGAGTGTATGAACTATTTTGTAATAAAATATGTGTTAATTGCCTAATGTACCGAATACTTCAAAAATAATATTGGGCATGCTTTGGGTATGTAAAATAGGAATAATTTTCTATTTATTTTAAAAAATTAATACTAAAACTCAAAATATTAGAAATAAAAATTAAGATGATATAAGTATCCTTAATTTTAAGTTACAGGTATATATTTTTTTAAAAAAATAATTCAATTTTGATAATTTATACTTATATATTTATATCTTTAATATTTTTATTTTAAAGTTTAATTTTTAAATTTAAATTATTTATTATTTATTTAAAAAATTAAAATTATGAGGATAAAAATATAGATCTTATAATTTAAACTAAAATAAACTTTATTTTAAATTATAAATATAAATTTTTGCCTTAAATTATCTTGTTTAAATTAACAAAATCTAAATAAAATATAATTTATTTTAAATTATAAGCATAAATTTTGGCATTGAAATCTTTTTTCTTAAATTAATAAAAAATTACTTCATTTATGATATTAAAATTTAACAACCAATCTATTTTATATATATATATATATATATTACAACTTAGCAACTAACCCAAACGGAATTCAATTCCATCATCATGCTTAATAATTGTAAAAACTTAGCAATTAAACCCAAACGGAACCTTATATATATATATATTACAACTTAGCAACTAACCCAAACGGAATCCAATTCCATCATCATGCTTAATAATTGTAATAACTTAGCAATTAAACCCAAACGGAACCCAATTCCATGCCTAATGGAATTGCCGCCAAAAGAATTAGGATGTGTTGATTTAGGCGGCCGAATATCTAAAGACTAAAACCCTAATTTCATTTACTTTGTTTTCTTTTCTCCTTCTAGGCTCCATCCTTTTTAACTTTCTAGATCTCTGTTGTTTCGTGGGACATTGATTGAAGTTCTTCACACAACAATTTGCCTCTCTTCTCTTTGCAAAAACCTACTGTGCAACGGCATCCCACAGCCATCGTCGGCGTCGCACAGCCATCGTCGCCACCGCACGGCCGTTGTCGTCGTTGCTGCTGCAGTCATCCCCCTCCCCCGTCTCCCGCCGCCATAGGTCAGTTCCTTTTTCAAAACTCAACAGTTGATTCTCAACAGTTGTTTTGATGTTTCATTTTTTGTGTGTGTGCGTGTTTTGGAGTTTTTACTGGGCCAATGACGTAGTATGTTGCAGCCTATGCCCTTTTTGGACCAAATAAACATCCAACAACATGCCTAGGTTAGTTTGTTTAATGGTTGATCAGGTGGCCCCTTGTGCTTGATGTTTACTAAATAAATAATTCGCTATGACACAATAATATGAGAAATTCCATCTTTAATGGTTGATCATACTCTCACTGCTATTGTATCTTGGAACTTCAATTGCATTGAAAATCTTTATAATTGTGATACTAAAAATATAAAGGAATTTCAATTCCTTCAAAAAATTTGATGAACGTGAGACCAGTGAATTAATTTTTTTTAATTGTCAGTCCCTGATGAATTTTCTTTGAGCAATGATGCTATTGATAAGGCTTATTCTCTCGTAAGTCATTCTTCAATATGATTATTGA